>CAUYQG010021472.1:0-21017 GCA_963574415.1 Tarsius wallacei
ACAGACACATGAAGAAATGTTCAACCTCACTAATCATCAGGGAGATGCAAATCAAAACCACACTGAGATATCACCTAACTCCAGTCAGAATGGCAATTATCAATAACTCAAAAAATAGTTGCTGGAGAGGGTGTGGCGAAAAGGGAACACTTCTACACTGTTGGTGGGAGTGTAAACTAGTGCAACCTCTGTGGAAAGCAGTGTGGCGATACCTAAAAACTCTAAATATCAACCTCCCATACGACCCCGCAATCCCCCTACTGGGAATAAACCCTGAAAAACTCAAATCACTCTATCAAAAAGATACCTGCACACGTATGTTTATTGCAGCATTGTTCACAGTAGCAAGAACCTGGAAGCAACCATGCTGTCCATCAAAAGAGGACTGGATTAAAAAAATGTGGTACATATACACAATGGAATACTACGCAGCCATAAAAAAGAACGAAATCATGAATTTTGCAGCAGCTTGGGTGGAACTAGAATCTATAATACTGAGTGACCTCTCACAGAAACAAAGATCTGAGTATCACATGTTCTCACTCATATAGTAGACCTCAATCATCCAACGTACTACCACAAGAAAATGACTGAGGGTGGTGGGAAAATATGGGGGGTTGGTGTTTAGAGTTTTAGGAAGCGCCACACTGCTTTCCAAAGAGGGTGCACTAGTTTACACTCCCACCAACAGTGTAGAAGTGTTCCCTTTTCACCACACCCTCTCCAGCAACTGTTATTTTTTGAGTTATTGATAATTGCCATTCTGACTGGAGTTAGGTGGTAGCTCAGTGTGGTTTTGATTTGCATCTCCCTGATGATTAGTGAGGTTGAACACTTCTTCATGTGTCTGTTGGCTGCTCGAATGTCTTCCTTTGAGAACTGTCTGTTCATATCCTTTGCCCATTTTATAATGGGGTTGTTTGGTTTTTTCTTTTCTGCGCGTTTGAGTTCCCTTAAAGTTAATATTATTTTTTTTTATTGTTCTAAAGCTTTTATTGAGGAAATTATGACTTTTTAAAATTTCAACATGTTTTTTCATTGGCTAACTTTAAGTCTTTTCTTACTAACTAGAATAATAAATAGGTTTGTTATTGGTGATTTGTACACACAAATTGTTAAAAGTGTTTAGATATCTTTTTCATCTTTACTCATAGACATTGAAATATTCTTCACTTTTCTGAGTGAAACTCCAACAAATTTGTCATTTTCAATGTTTCTTGACACTTTAGATTATTTTATTTGGGCAATACATTTAATTACTTGTTCTAAAGTTTTTTTATTTGAAAATTCCCCAATTTTGTGAGGCAAAAATCATACGATATTGAGTAGAAAGAAGAGTGGGGGGCAACCCCTTTGGGTCCCCTCCTGCTGTGGGAGCTTCTCTGTCCTCTCAATAAATCTTGCTTTCTCAAAAAAAAAAAAAAAAAAAAAGAGTGGGACTCAGATATCAGCAGAAAAATTAAATAACATTGGCTTTAACCTCCCCTACCATGTCCCGTGCATGTCCAATCCCTTCCCTAAGGTTTCTGCAAGTTTGCAAAGTGGTGCATGGGGAGAGTGAGGAAAGGTTGGGTGCCCAAGCACACAAGCACTCGTTCTCTCCAAGTGTTTCTGCTTATTTTGGAGAAGTTTCTGTTATGGATTGCATCAACTCAGGGAAGAAACCCAAGTGTCTTCATCAGTGTTTACAAAACAACCATTTACACCAGTAATTCTCAAGAGCAATAAAATTCCCTAATGCTTCTAGGAGAGCAAAGCTGGAAGGGTTAATTCAAAAGATTTAAATTGAAAGTTAGTCAATTCTATTATTGAAATATCTGTCAGGATTTCAAATGGCCCCAGCTTCATGGCCGTTAATTGACTTCTTTTTTCTTCTCTTTTTCCTTTCATATCATTTTATCTGATGTTTTCTTTCTTTTATGATAAGAGAAAAAAAACTCATTTTTATGTTACAAAGGAAATTTTATTTTCTTATTCTTAGAAAATCTCACTGTTGCTTTTGTGCTTTGGCTTCTACTTCTACCAAAATATTGCTTTCTGTGAGTTGGTAGGGTTTCCTCCCTCATGTAAATTATGTGCCAGCTCTTAAGTATTAAGATAGAACTTTTTAAAAAAAGTTTGTTACTAAGATTTTTCTTTGCCAATTGCCAACTCAAAATTGTACTATATGCTGAAAAAACTGGAATAAATGCAGAGTACCCTGTTCAATGGTCCCTAGTTTCACATTTCCCTTGGTCTTTTTGTTAGTCTTGGAAATATTAGCCAATTAAGAAAGATTCTGTAATGACAGATGTTGGTAACAAAGCGTGGAATCAATTATTGGGAAATTGAAGGTGGTAAAAAACCTGAGCACGAAGTAATTATGTTATAGAAGGAAAATGGGTCATGAATAGTGCATTGACAAACAGAAATGACAAAGGCAAACATGAAATGAAATATATTTTGGAAATCTGAAGACAAGCCCATCTCTAAACCAAGGATATTTTTGATGTCAATAACTCTGCTCCAGATTGATTTTACTCTAAAATTCACGTAATTAAAAAACATCCTTAGTGACACATTGACATTGATTCTTTTTTAATGTAGCTGAGGAAATATATTGTTCTGATTTTTTCAGGGACTCTCTTGAGTTGAAGTTAGGAGCTAATAGTATAGTTTGTCAAACTCTGCTTTTTATTTTGTAGGGAATCTGTAGGCTGTTTTTGGTATTTGGAATCAATGCAGAAGGCCGTTCTATTTCAGCCAGTGCACTCTAAGCAAATCCATAAGGAACTTTCCTAGTTTTCTATCATGAAGGTGATAATTATCAATTAACAATTAATTAGTTCCCACCCCACATGTGGAAGTTTGGAGTGTATCCTCGGAGGCATAGATTTAAATGCTTTAGCTGTTGGTAAGACTGTATTTAAAAGACATTATTTACAAGGCAATATTCATAAGACCATGCTTTATTATAATTTATTTCAAAAATATTTCCTATTCAGTAAAAGTTTGCATTTAGTTGTACCAAATGTAAAGGCAATCCCAGATTATTTTGAATATTACAAAATCAAAAGCAGAAATATATCATTGATTATTATGTACACTAGTGAAATCAAAGTCTAACATTCTTATTTCTCTCAGTTAAGTTAAACTTACTCACATTTATTAATGCAACATTTATTGAACACCTGTTGTTGCCAGGTCATGCTCAACACTGGACAAGTAAAATGAATCATGCTACTTACCCATTTAATTGTCAGGCGAGACTGGATTATCAGCGATACACCTGTGATAGGTACATGCTGCCGTGAGTGAAACAGGGTGCAAGAGATGGTGAGCCACAGAAGATTGTGCATTTCAGCCTTCGCAGAGAAGGTGATACCAGCTCAATGTCAACTGATATTTTATTGTGAGCGGGACAAGAAAGGAAAAGCCCTTTTATGAAGAGAAAGCTCTGTGAGCAAAAGATTGCCGGTGGAACACAGCCCCGTATTATCAGAGAGCATCATGTAATTCACTCTGCGTCGATAAAAGGATGTATGTGAGGCCAGAGCTGAAGATGAAGTTACAGTGATACATGGGAATGAAGTCAGGAAAGGCTTTGTGACTTAAGATCTGTGAACCACAGAGTAAAGTTTTTGTAGTCTTTTAAGGATTTGAGCAGATGAATGGCATTAGGCTTGTATTTTAGAAAAATCATCCTGAAAACAATGGAAATGGGAGGTGTGTGTGTGTGTGTGTGTGTGTGTGTGTGTGTGTGTGTGTGTGGCATGTGGAGGTTTAGGTAGATTTGAGGCAAAGAGTGAAAAAGAGAGACACGCTAAGACACTGTTAGAGTAGAAGCCTGAGTGGAAGTAGCTGGAGTGGGAATGGGGAAGAAGTAATAAATGAGATGGTTCACGGTTGACTTAGGATCTAGTGGAAGTGAGAAGTGAGGGGACAGCAGGATGCTAAAATGGCCTCCGTCAGTTTTCACAATTGTATACAGCTACATTTCAATATACATGAGAGGGTGTTCCTACTTGTTCTTTTAACATAGTGTACAATGTGAAACCAAATTTTATTTTATATTTGGTAATTTTAGAAAGCAACCGTTTGCCTCCAATGAGTAATTATTTGCATCCAGTGTGTAATTTTTACACATTAGCTGTGTGATCTAAATATGTTGAAGTAAAACAGCTTTACAAAAGCCTTGTAGCAGTTTTACATTATTTTGTCTGTATCTTTCAAAAGCAGTGGTCACAATTTTTAAGTTTCATTTTGTTTCTTCATAAAGTTAAAATGACACAGTGCTTATAGTGTGGCATTCAATAATTTATTGGGTTCTACTCTCTGAAATCTGTCCTCAGATTTTCTTTTTGACAGAGGCTGTGATGGGGAAGGGGCAATGTCATCTCTTATGGTGATTTTCACTATCAAAGAACATGTATTAAATGAGCAACTTTCACCCTTTCAAATAATTTGCAGTATGACTAGTAGTGGGTTCAGAAATACCACTTCTGGAGATCTTGAGTTCATGCCAGCCTGGATGCTTTTCTGAACCTCATTTTTGCTTATTCATATATATCTTTTAAATGGAATATACACTAACTATTATAATCTCCTTTGAAAAGTCTGCATAACTGAAAAAAAAATCAGTAACTGTGCCTTCTATTTCCCTGTGTGAGTTTTTGCTGGTTCATCTTCCTTTTCTCCTCAACTAAAGTTATTGAAAATGGAAAATTAATATGGACATTTTGCCAGCTCATAATTTGGATTATAATGAGAGATACTGGGCAGCCAGTTAGAGTGTTGTGTAGACTTTTTTGAGCTTAGGGAAATATGTCCGCATTGTTTTATAGCCTGAGTTTGTTCTTTTTTTATAACTTTTCAGTTTACCTTATTTTCATTTACACCGGATATTCTGTGAGCTTACTGATTGCAAATGATAACAAAGAGCAAAAAGAGAATTTTAGTAGAGTAGATAATAGTACCAGTTGTTTGGCTCTTTTGATAGCACATATGAATTATTTAACATCCATATTTAATAGCATATGTTATACTCCTTAATACATCTATAACCATCTACTTCCAGTGGGAAAACTCTCCTGCTGCTTGTGGCTTGTTTATTTAGTTTTTCAATGAAAGCTGAAGAGAACATTGAATATTTCCCTCAAGACCTACTACAGCCTGAATATTACTACGTTAGCATATTATCCTCTGTTGTATTTTCCAAAAGGGTTTCCTTGGGAGTGCTATCAGATGTTTAAAAAAATTAAATACATTTTATTTTAAGTATTGCTAATTGATTCTTACATTATATTTCTATAATGTTTAAGATGTATATGCATATGTAATTCTATATATGTATATACAGGATATGCTAAGTTGGTATTTATATCTGATATGAGGAAATGTCTGGTTAGATTATGTTAAAATGATATTTAAGCAACTGTCTCAGAGGGCAGTGAAAACCTCAAGTATTATCATTATTGTGGGTTATTGGGATTTTTCTCAGACATCAGAGAAATGTGAGGCAAAGTATATTTCTTTAACCTAGAAAACCTACTACTGATATTCTCAACTATTTCTGTTTTATTTCAATACTTATATAGATTATACATTTTAGGCAAGTATGAAATTATAGGTACATAATTTATGAGTTTGAAGTGCTTCTATTATTGACAAATAACTTAATCACTGGAAACATTTGTCACTTTTATTGGCATAGCTGACAGACAGCAGGCTGCTGCTGTCTTGAAGGAATCAGGCTGCAGATGCATATCATAATTCAGTTGAAACACATTTCTCCTATCAGGAAAACTAAATAGTATCAAATACCCTTGACTTTACAGAGTGCAATGACAACAACCTTGACTAAACACAGATCACTTGCTTCAAAAAAAATAAAATAGGTCTAAGTATTAGTATGCTCAGTCCTATATATTACTCCAAGTTTTGTAAACTAGTTATAGATTTAGAATCTTATATCGTGAAGAAGATTTAGAAAACAGATCATTCAGTTTCTTCATTTTATAGATGAGAACATTTAAGTCCTCCAGAGGTTCCTCAGACCCTCTCCTTTTTTCAGGCAGTTTCACAGATCAGAGAATTTGAGGGAAATAAGGACTAATACTGTCCCTGAACTCATACCACACAGATTACTACTTACTGTACCTCTGTGTAGAATTAGTCTTACATTTTAACAAGGTAATTTTTTGTCTCAAATGTTTAGTAATAAGTAATGTTTTAGAATATTACTATAATAATAATGTAGTAATATTTAATGTTTGTTAACATTTTTTGCTAGAATGAGGCTAAAATATCCCCATTCTAGCAAAACTTCCTAAGTTCAAGCTAGTCAGTGACTGAATAGGGTTCTTCTGCAAGACCCATGTTTCCTGCCCAGTCTAGCAGTAGTCTTTGCATTGCATTATACTTTATTATTTTAGGCATAATAAACTAATTTGAATGATCAGTAATTTTCCTTTAATGTTTCAAACACAAATATTTTCCTTTATGGGAACTTTGTGTTCCTTTTAAAAACACCTAAATCACTAAATGCAAAACACACTTGTGACATTTTTGGGAAACTTGCCCTGTGATATTTATATAAAATATGATGATAACTTTGTATGTTAGTCATTTGTTTTAGCCATTAATTCTGGATAGTATTTCTTATAGAATTTAGAGAAGGATTTGTACCGTAAATATAGGTAGCTTTGATTACAACAGTCAGGGAGGTTTTATAGGAATAAGAGCAATTATATTGAAATACACTTGGATGATAAAACATGAATATAAAATGAAAGCATGTAATATGAATATTTATTTTAGAAAAATAACACAATTACGGCAATATTCCTGCATAATAGGCAAAGAAAAGTGATAGTTCTTTTGAACTATGATATGTGATCTAACAGAGCTTTTTATTTTCAATTTATGCTGCAATTGTTCTGGTTGTTAGAAAATATAATTAGCAGGCACTGTTGTGCTATTTTGTATTTAGTAAAGTAGCTTTACATTTTTGTAGAAGGTAGCTGGCATTTGTCTATAAAGCATTATGATTTGAAATTTATGGATTTCTAGTTATGCAGCCTTACAATTATATGAAATTCAATCAACCAACCTTTTAGTAATGAAATTGATGGGCATTGGTAGGCCTTAATCTTACATAAATTTTTTTTTTCCCCAAGAGAGTGGTGTTATCCGTGGTGCATCACGTCCCAGTGTTTTCAGTCTTCTCTTCCTAGAATTTTCTTTATTTTTTTTGAGTCAGATTCTCACTCTGTCACCCACTCTGGAGTGCATGCTCACGGCCACCTCAGCGTGGAACCGCTGGGCTCAGGCAGTACTCTCGACCTTCCACGTAGTCGGAACTACAGGCCGGCACTACCATGCCAGGCTAATTTTTTGATATATTGTAGAGATGAGATCTCACCAAGTTGCCTAGGCTGGTCTTGAACCCTTGGGCTCAGGCAATACTCTCGCCTCGGTCTCCCAAAGTACTGGGCCTAGAATTTTCAACAAGTACAACTAGGGTAAAATAAAAGCCATGAAGTGGAAGAAGAAGTGATGTCGCCAAGGGAAATGTGCAGTTTGAAAGGATGAGGGGAAAGAAGTCTGGATCAGTAGTAACCCAGTGTGTGTGAGACTGGCTTCCTTGTGGGCTGTCCATGGGATTAATGTTGGATCTGCACATCTGAAGCAGAACTTTGAAAAGTGGCAGGTAATTCAGTAAAGAGAGCAAGCAGATTGTGGAAAACCTGCCAAAGAGTTTTCCTTCAGAGCAGTAGATGAGAGGAAGTCACTAAGGCATGTGAGCAAGGAACTGTTATAAGGTAGAATGCCTGTCCTAGAAGATACATTTGTGTTCATTTTTCTTTGAGCATTGGGACCACTTCAACCAACTCTTTCTCAGATTGGGAAGAAACCTCAATGATCTGTTTGCTTTTTGGTTGTACTTTTGTTTGTTGAATGTAAAATTGGGCTTCAAAAATCTATTTTGTCAAGCCTATTTTCATGGTTCATAAATTAGGGAGCCGTCTCCGTTAGATATGCAGCAATCAAAAAGAATAAGTCCTGGAGTTTATGTTTAGGTAATCTACTTACAGTATTAGTACATGTAAGATTTTCTGTAGCAGTTGTGAGGTATTTTGTTTTGTAGAGGCCTCTCTCAGTGATGCAGTTTGTGAAATAGCATTGAGTTTTGAGAATAATGTAGCTATGTGGAACAAGATTAAGTCTCTTTACAGATATTTGGTTACAACACGCTAGGCTTTGAATCAAGAACCTTAGGTAACACTATCATTGAGAGGGTCTTTAACTTAGACCCTCTACTTTTTTTCAGGCAGTTTCACAGATCAGGGAGAATTTGAAGGGGATAAGAATTGATACTGTCCCTGAACTCATGCTACACAGATTACTACTGACTGTGCCTCTGTGTAGAATTAGTCTTACATCCTAACAAGGTAATTTTTTTCTCAAATGTTTAGTAATAAATAATGTTTTAGAATATTACTCTAATAATAATAATGTAGTAACATTTAATGTTTAGTAGCATTTTTGCTAGAATGGGGCTAAAATATTCACCATTCTAACAAAATCCCTACATTTTTCTTCTGAATCAGGGGGAAATAATTCAGTGTTTCATGGAAATAAACACTGATTTAAAATCTCAAAGACAATGATCATTCTAAGACTTTTGACCAACAAATATGCACAAGTCTTTTTCATCTCCTGAAACTCAGTACTTCATTTAAAAACTGGAGGTATTAATATCACTCCTACCTCGACCACAGCTTTTTTATAAAGATAAAATGAGGTTATATGTGTGAATGGGAGTCGTCATTGTTTTTCACTTGTATAAGAACACTATTGTTTTATACTCTTTTGACAAAGAGCTTTGACAGCCATCTTATAAGATATGAAAATCATCGATATGTAAAACATAAACTGCTGGGAAAAATATAATAGGACTTACACAACAGTAGCAAACGTATTGTAACTTAAGCATAGTAGCCCTTCTGTTGTTTTTGTATCACTCATTTGTTCACTCAGCAAATATTTATTAATACTATATAATAAATCTACTTTATGGTGTTTTAGGGTTGGGGATATAGCATTAAATAAAAACACTGGCCTTCATTGAGCTTGTCTTTTAGTGGAGGAATAGCAAACTTAGAAATGTCTTTTTTTTCAGAATCACATAGAAAATGACACATTAATCCTGAATAAATGTTATCATTTCATTTCATTCATCAGTAGGAAAAAACACTATTCGTTAAAAGCATTAAGATATTTTGCCTTCTCAATTACTAAAAGTTGTATAAGCACTCTAATTTTACTAGAGTTAAAAAATTAAAACTCTTTTTTGATTTTGGGCTAAAAAATGTGTTTAGATGGATTCAACTATAAAGGCATGAGTCCTCGTATTTTCTCTTCTTTCTATTTAGACAGAATGTGAACACTGAATAAGGAAGTTCTAAATAGAAATGAGCAAGTCTTAAGATATACTAAGCATCATTAGTGCTTCTGATAATATTTTTATAGTGTTTTTTATTCTCCTTATAAAGAATCATTCTGCCCTACACTTAACCAAATTATTCTGACTTGTCTAACAGTCATTAAAAAATGTAAAGAGTATTTATGAAAAGCTTTACAAGTCCTCCCCTGTAGAAATACAAGTTTCATAGCTTATGACTCTCAAAGTTAATGCAATTTCTGGACATTGGCTGAGAATGTGAAAGAAGTCATGGGTTGTAATTTTTAGAGATCATTTTTGTTACATAGCGTGGAAAATATTTTTATCAGAAGAAGAAAACAGGTTGCTGTAGTGTGAACTTGTTAAATGTTCTCATGCAAGTGGTGGAGATGAATTTGGTATGCTGTTAATCTGAGAGATTGTTAAGAGAATTATCACTTTGATTTTGTGGTTTGTTTTAGCTAATATATTAATAGATGATTAGATGTCTCCATTCGTTTTCAGAAATTTAGTTTTTGCATATATTATTTAGAAGCCACAAGTGGTCAACCAAAATGGTGTCTAAATTATTCTATTTAGGTTCTTACATTCATACATGCATACTTTTTAAAATGATGCTTCTGCTTAATTTTCAAAGCGATTTTTAAAAATATTGCATTCCTGTTACTATGTGGGTGTGTAGAAGACTACAGCAACTGAACTTGTATGTGCAGAAGTCATATAAATAAAGTTATTAGAATTTTCTTTATAATACTGTGGCTTGAAGAGGATTTGGAAAGGTATATGAAAGAGAAGCTGAATAGTGTTTTTTTAAGCAATGATCAATATGTAGAAAAATTCAGTTCTAGTTAAAATAGATTTATCTAAAATAATGATACAATTGGCCGTTTATATTTTAATGGAAATTTTAAGAATGTTTCTTTTTTGAACACTCTGACCACTAGGTTTAATTTTTAACATGCATTTACTTATAGAATACTCCTGTTCACACAGAAACAAAGAACTGAGTATCACACGTTCTCACTTATAAGCAGACCTTGAACAATTATTGAAATACATAAGAAAAGTGGGGAACTGCTGGGGGGCGGTGCATGGATAAGCAAGATTGGCAGTAGTGGGAACCTACTGGGGAGGGGAGGCACACCTCACCAACAATGGTACCTGCATAATGAGCTTTTGTATACCTAACCCTGAATTGTACCTCACATCTTTAAAATTAAAAATTAAAAAAAAGAATACCCTGTTCAGCTGTTCAAATGCCAAAATGTCATAATACTAGAGAAGAAGTGACCCTCTTTGAATAAGGAGGTGACATATAATAAGTTTTATTTTGGGAGTAAAAATCATCATGACAATCATCTCAGGCAGATACTATTTCCCATGAAGTGACTGTGGCTAGAGAATCATGAAGAGTGGACGTTGGGCCTTTATGTCATGGGAACTCTCTGAGACGAGTTGAGGGAGTCCCCGGAGATCAGTTAATTAATTATTCTACTATAGAAACTCATTTATTTAATACACAAGATAGAGTCCAATTGGCACTGTATATACCCAACACTGATTTATTATTTTTTGAGAATATGTTAGTATTTTGAAGCACTTTGTGGAAGCTGAATTTGTGAAAGTACCACTTTTGCCAATTATGATAACACAGTGTTAATTTTTTCATGGTAGACACACAAATTTACTTTGTTTTATAATCAGATTGTTGAAGTCAAAAAACTTTTTTAGGTGCCTTTCAAATGACTAACTGGGTTTCTCCAGGCAAGTAGTGTTTATCTGTAAAATTTTTATTCATTAAGTATGTGGCATAATTTTAAGGACTCCAGGTAAGTCCAAGTATCCATCAATACTTCTCTGACAGATGTGATGGATTATGAAATTCTACCACTAGACAGCTTGCTCTCCAAGGTTAGGCAAATACTTTCTTAGCAACCCTATTTAAAATAAAGGTGCTGCTAAATGTATATTTTATCAATTTTGAAAATGTAATATTTCTTACTTCTGAAAAAGAAGAACCGAGAACTGGCATTATAATATAGTTATCAGGAAAATAAAAACGACAACATAGTGGTGATATTCTTCAATAACTATAGCTGTTATCCGAATATAAATAAGACTGACTCTAATTAAGGTTGTATTCAGCAATATGGTATTCTCATACAAAGGAGCAGGATGCAGCGTGGTTCATCTACAAGACACGTTTTTTTATAAAAATTTTTATTTTAAAGATTTAGGGTATAAGTCAGGGTTAAGTGTACAAATGTTCATTATGCAGATACCCTTGTTAATGAGGTGTGCCCCAGCTCCTCTGGCAGTTTTCCACTACTGCCAATCGCACTCCCCGTCCCCTGGCAGTTTCCCACTACTGCCAATCTCTTTCTTATAGTATCATGATAATTGTTCAAGGTCCACTTATTAGTGAGAACATATGGTATTCTATTCTTTGTTTCTGGGATAGATCATTGAGTATGATAGACTCTAAATCTATCCAAGTTGCTGCAAAGTCCATATGTTTACTATAAACTTTTACTCTACCTGGAAGGATGAAACATATACAGAGATAACTAACAAAAAAAAGCACTTACTGATAAGGCATTTAGAACTTATTACATACTATGCACTATGCTAAACGCCTTTCTTGGACCATCTCATCTAGTGATCAACAGAGTCTTATGAAGTGAAATTATTAATATCTCCAGTTTACATATGAGAAAATGAAGATATAAAAAATTTATGAAACATCTCCAAAGACATAAGGCCCACACATATTGGTGAAAGCCTCAAACCCCAGGCTAAATCATTTTTTATAGTCATTGTTTTTGCTAACTAGGGGTCTATCATAGTTTACATGTATGTATATGTTTATGTTTATAGGTATAGTACAGGTGTACATATAGTTTTGAACACTTCTTAAGTATAATTTAAACTTTTTGTGAAAATTGTTGCTATTATACACCTCAGATAGCATCTATCAGGAGAGATAAGAACTTAGGATATAGTACAGTTAGTGAGGCTAAGGTTAATCATTTAGTTAAGGTGGTAATTACCAGATTTTCTAGTAAATATATTTATTTTTGCCTTTGCCACTAGCAAATTATCATGAAGGTGATGCTTTGCCTGTGCTTGAATGTGCTATTTCCAAAGAACTTTTCAACTATTAGTTTCAACGTCCTATAATGATATTAGCTAAATTAATTATTTTAATGAGAATTGATATTCATTAACTGCTATTTAACAGTTATTACTTGAAATTCTTCTATAAAGATAAATATTATGCAGCCATAAAGAAGGACAACGTTATAGACTTTGCGGCAACTTGAATGGATTTAGAGTCCGTCATACTCAATGATCTATCACAGAAATAAAGAGCTGAGTACCACATGTTCTCACTCATAAGTGGACCCTGAACATTTCTCATAATACTACCTGAAAGGGATTGACAGTAGCAGGTCACTGCCAGGCGAGGGAGGGACACATAACACTAACAAGGGTACCTGATCCCAAACTAGGTGAAGTGAGGACAAATGGGAGGCTCAAACTTCGACTGTATGAGGACCACTTTATATACCTACCCCTGAATTGTACCCCACATCTTAAAAACAAACAAACAAACAAAAAAGATCACCTGGGAATAAACCAGTTTCTCCTAAAAGGTATATGCTTATTTTTCTCCTTTAATCTCCAGCTTTCGAAGAAAGTCATTGCCATAGTAATAATCTCCAGTAAGGTCACACAAGTTTTCTTTCTCTTTCCTTTCTCTCTCTCTCTTTTAACATCACTGTTGACTCATTTTTAAAGATTTATTCTATAAGTTAAGATCAATGATGCTATTATAATTTTAAAGTTTCCACTGTCTTCAGCTATCTATATCCTGTATCTTTTTTATATGCCTTCATATGGTTTTGAAGGCTTCTTTTCTGTATGATACAAGGTGTCCTGGGGTAACTTGTGTTTTCCTTGTCCCAGACCTGGAGTTAGACACTTCTCCAGGGAAACACAGAATAGTTTATTTTAAAGACAGATAATTCTCTTGGATAACTGTAACAGCAGCATGAACTCATAATAAAAAAACAACGAAATTGCAAAATATATGGTGTTACAATTATCACTAGAGACAGCAGAGAAAACAAATTCTAGAATCAGACCTTTAAAGACTATTACAATGATCACATTCAGAAACATCAATATGTTTATTATATTCATAAAAATAATAGAGAATATTGATGACTTAGCAAAGGAACAAGAGAAAAGTCTATTAAAAATAAAACTGATACATTTGAAAAAGAATTAAATAAAACTTTTTGAAAAAGAAAATATATAATTATTGAAATTAATAGTACAATAAATGACTTTCATAGTAGATTTGACACCACTAAGAACTATGAGACTTGAAGAATTAGCTAGAATATAGTGCAGATGAGAAAGAAAATAAGATTTTAGATATGGAAAATAGAATAAGAAGGCATAATATACATTTAATCAGTTTGCTAGGGGAAAGTAGAATAGAAGAGCGACGGTAGACAATGGATTAATGCTGAAGAGGTTTCTGGAAATATTAAAGACACGAATTCTCAGATTCAGAGAATTTGGCAAATCAACAGAGAAATTCATACCTGAACCCACTGTAGTAAAATTGCATAATATCAAGAACAAACAGAAAAAAAAATTTAGGAGCAACCAAACAAAATACAGATTGGACTGGCAATTAACTTCTGGATACAAGCAGTGGAAGCCAGTTAGTGAGACGATACCTTCAGATTTCTGAGGGACAGTAACTGTCAACATGCCAGTATATACTCAGAAAAATTATTTTTCAAAAACTGGCAAAATAAAAATACTCTCAGACCACAAAGACTGAGAAATTTTACTAACTAATGAATCATCATTAAATAAACTTTTAATGAATAAAATTTAGAAAGAAAAAGAGCCTTGAAACAAGATCAGGTTTGCAAAAAGAAATTATCAACATTTGTAAATCTAAACAATCATTGATTGTGCAAACAGTAATTATGTCTAATTTGTACAATTGCTAACAAGAATTAAAATATTAGACAAAAGTAGCATGTGCATCTGAGGGACTGTGACTGGAGTTAAGGCATTCTGTTACCTCTGCATTTTTTGAATAATTTAGATTATATTAAGTTAAATGTGTATGCTATAATTTTCAAGGTAACCATAAATAATAGAAATAAGTGTATAACTTTCACACTCAAAGAGAGAAAAGAATGAACAGAGTGAATCTTCAGGGGCAAACAGAGGTCCAGTCAGCTAGCTTGAGCAGTTTGCAGACAAGTATATATATCGGAAAACCTGAGATTCAAAAACTTTAAAAACCACAACTTTTACTTATTAGACTGTCTACAAAACTAATAAGTATTCATTACAGAGAATTTTGGATACCCAATAATATAGTTCACAATAAATTTGTACATCTTAATACATTTGAAAACACAATTTCATATTATGTAATACCATATATATGTGCTTATATATGTAAAATGAAGAAAATTATCTGTAATTTTTTTCATTTAGAGATTATCAATTTTTTGATGCATCCTGTATATTAATTAGGCTATCTACAATATATAAACTAATAGTAATATATCTGTTTATATAAACTGTATACTATATAATCTATTATCTCTTTATTTATTATCTACCTACTTATCTATCTGCCTACCTATTTAATTAAATTTCTGGTTATCAATTGTGTCATTTAGCCTTTAAGATTCAGATACAATTGAATGGGTTTGCATGCATTATGGAATGTTCATTGATATTCCCAAGATTTTAATGAATTCTTGGGTACCTGCACATGTCTGATTATCTTTCTATGACAGCTGTCTTAATGTGAAATTACTGAATAAATGTCAGAAATGTATGTAAGGCACCAGATTCATGTCAAATTATCATAAATGTTGTATCAGCTCATACCTCAAATAGAGTATATTAATGATATGCATTTAACTTTCCAATATTGGATTCTGTTATAAAAATACATCTTTTTATATCAGATTTTTCTAAGTAAATATTAGACTTCTTTTATTTTATTTTCTAAATCATATACTAAGTAGAAGAGCAAATAGGATAAGAAAGAAAGGATATGGGTTAGTATTTTACATATGTAGACTTTTTCTAAAAAAATAAAATAAAATAGCAGTATGCCTACATGGCCAAAAATTTCCAACCTGAAAATAAAGCCTTTTTAGGAGCAGTGATGTGACACACTGCCTGTGATTTACTTTGGAAGTAGGCCTGTAACTCCCATTAGTAGTCATGAAAGTTAATGACATGCCTTATGGGATCAGACAATGGTCTTCAATATTTGTAACTACTTGCTGGGGTAGAAACTATTCTGTATTGTCAGTGGGTGTCAGTTTGTAATTACAAATTGCACAAACACTATGTACGGTATGTATTGTGCCAACAAGGATTAACTTGGCATCTAGAAAAATGCTTCATTTTCGGTGCTCAAGAAAAACAAAATCTGTGCCTTTTAAAGTAAGAGGGTTTGGAGAGTAACTAAACACCCATGAAATATAATTTATAGCTTTCAAATTTATTGGTGAAGCATGCATATTTGGATTTTGTAAAGCTTAAGTGATCATTTACTAACACTAGTCCCCCAAAAAACAAGGTAGAGTGTGCTTTCAATTACAAAAAAGTCTGCAGCTATCCTGAGCTTGAAAGTCACTTATGTTTTAGGCCCTTAAACAGCTCACTCAATTTAGCTGATAACCTAAGAATTTGGAGACTAAGTAAATAAAGCTTTAAAATTGTTTGCAAAACGGTTTGAGAAACAACTTTGTTACTTTGATGACTCTTGGTTTTCTATTTGGTAAAAGAGACTAAGTAGGCTATAAAATAGTTAAAGTAAAATATATCCAGTTTTCAAGAGGCTAAATGGTTCTAGTTCACCTTCACCTCTGGCTTCCTTTCACTCATCTGTGCTCCAGTCACTCTGGTCTTCCCTGAATTGCTATATCCCTTTCTGCCCCAAGACACTGTCTTTTTCATTCTCTATCACGTGCTTTCTTGAGCATACCAATTCAAAAGCTGCTCTCTTTTTTTTCTTCTCACACTCTTCTTTTTCATTTCCTTATAGATTTTACCACAACCTGGAATTCTGTATTTATCTTTTCATGTGCTTAATTTGTACCTCCTGCATTGTATTGCAAGCTCCATATTGTCAGAGATCATGTCTAATTAAATTTTTAATAGTCTGTTTCCAATACCTGCCATAGTGGTGAGCACATAGCAATTGTTCAATAAATATTTTGTTGACTAAATGTAAAAATGAATGGCCAATGAACATCAGATACATGTACATCGTGGGTGTTGATGCTTTTTTGAAACACGACATTTTGCACCTCTGTTTTCACCTTACAAATAGGGTGAAATTTTTATGCCACCAGATGGGAATATAAAGCTGAAAAAGTGCTGAACCTACTATATTTATGATTGCTTATTCTTTTTTGTTGATATACCTAATATCATCAAATTTTATACTTAGCATTAAATAGGTATTTCTTATCTAAAAGTGCCATTTAATCACATCCATAGCTAATTTAAATTTATATTCTGCATTTTAAGTGTTATGACATTATACTTTAAAATAAATAAATAGAAGTTTATGGCTAAAATGTTGTAATATTCTTATTTAATATTTCTATTCAGATGTTAAGCATTGATTATTTTAGTATTTTATTTTTATTAGTCAATACTGTCATGAATACTGTAAAAATGGAGCGTGTTTACAAAGTACTTTGATATGTGATATACTTTGATAATATGTAGCATATGTTTTTTATTATATGTTAGTACATTTTGCAGCTATCACAATAAAAGTCTTTATTTTTGTTTTAGAATATTAAATTAACTCTGCAGCAAACAAAGCTTAAGAGTATATTGGTTCATAAAAGTGGCAATGATATTTAAGGACTTTGATTTTGTGAGCCCCTTACATTCTCTGCTTTAATTTTTTAAAGTTTTTGTTCCTTTTTTGTTTTTAAGAAAATTAATTTTGCAGAAATGTTATTCATTTGTAACACTTAACATTTTTTCTTATTTCTATCATTAAATTTATTTTTTTCAAGTTGTACTGTTTCTTTCCTGTGTGTATGGTTATAGGCTAGTTTAGAGGCACATACGCTATTGTTAGAGCCATTAGGGTGGCAACTGTGTGGCAAAGCCTACCAGAGAGCTTGGTACTTAGTTGGTGTTCAGTGAATATTTGTTTACTTAGTTAATGGATAGGTGACCAAATGAACTGATATTTCCTTTAGGTAGCAGAGAAGGATTAGATTGAGTATTCTTGGATTTTACAATATTGTAGGTATCATTTATTTTATATATAATATAAAATTTATGTAATATGTAACTTTTGGCTCTTGGGTTTTTTGTAATTTCATCCACACATGTGGATATAGGAATTTGAAACAGTGAAGTGAAATAATTTGACCCAGGAGTTAGTCTAAGTAGTGGTAGATTCTGGATTAAAGGCCTAAAGTAAGTTCTGTCCTCTATCAAAATGTCAATATTTATTATCTATATGCATAGAATAGCTGTGTTTTTTTCCCCAGGAAAGCCAATTATCTTTACATCTTCGATTTTCTTCAAAGCATATGAGTCTAGGTATTCAAGATTCTCAACTCAGTGTAGGCCTGTCACCCCAATGATAAGTTAGAATTTATGACTCAGAGATATGTGGAATGTATTTGGAGAATAAGAGATTATTTTTAAAAATTATTTGTGTTGTTGAGATTTCAAATGATCTGTAAATTTTCTAGAACACTATGCTGTTTTTTACAAGACTAAATTTATTAGTGCAGAAAGTTGACTAACATTTAAATTAAGGTGACTTTGCAGAAAACTACTTTGGGGAATGGTTTTTAACCTGGTCATGATGAATTATTTTTATTTTTCAATTTTTATTTTAAAGATGAGTTTCAATATGCTTGAAATTTCCTCTCTCTAATCTTAGTAAACTTAAATAGATGTTAGAAGAAATATGAATTTGTTTTTCTTGGTAGTACCTTTGTCATATGATTGATGGAAAGAAGTGATACTAACAAACCAAATCTCTGAGTGATTAAAATTATTGTTTAAAAATTATTATTCTTCAAAGACTTTTATTTATGCTTATTGGCTGTTCATGTTATTGGTGAAAACTCATTCTGCATCTTTTAGCAACATAGTGGAAATGTCTTTAGTATTTCAAACCTGGGCTTTAGATTCCAGCTCATCTCTATGAATTAATTAGTTTGAATATATCTGTAAATTGAGTTTGTTAATATCAACCTTTCAGGGTTTTAATGTAGGTAATATCAGATATGTCAAATGTTCGCTGCCTGGTGAGGTACTTGATAAATGCTAGTTATTATTAATAATTTTTACTAGTTTTGATAAATTTCTTCTAGATTGTTCTTTTCTCAAAAATGGGGATCACCACACATCTTGAGATAATTATGATGCTGAGTTACTTCACTTCTGAATGAATTCATCTTGAATAAAATCATTATCTGGGAAAACATCTCAAGTACTTCGATCTGTATTTCAACATTAATATGTGATTCCAAACATATCTGGGAGTGTATTTAAAAAATTCTATTCAAAAGGGAGAACTTTTCTAAACATTTGTTCTTAAAAAGTTTTCAAAACTAACAAGGGAGACTGAGAACTGAAGCCAATTTTATTTTTCTAGACTCTGCCATTAATTAAAAAATTTAAAGATCAGTTAATATTATGCATATATTATGAACTTTGAAATCATAGTAAGCAGTGCTTTTGTCAAATCACTTACACCAATTATCTTGCATGTAATTGCAGATTGCATAATTGCTGCAGAGATATTTCAATGGCAGCATATGTCAGGTTTATCTACTCAGTGGCCACACTTCATTGTGTCTAGACATATTCTGATGGGATTTATATTCAAATTGATAAGTGTAGCAGTTACCAGGCAACATGTCATATGGTTCTGCATCTGGCTTTCCCATTTATACTTTTTGTTTAAGCAGGAAGGTCTATAGAAAGAACCAGATTCACTGATTTGAAACCTGGCTCTAATGCTTACTAGCTGTGAGAATTTGGGAAAGTTCCTTAATGTTTCTGAATTCTAGTTTCATATGTAATGTTGTGATAACGACTAATATAATAATGAAATATTACTTGCTTATAATATTGACAAAATAATAAAATTGATATAAGGAAGCAAGTACTCTCCTACTTAATGGTGAGAATATTCATTATTAAAACATATCTTCAGGGCAATTTGGAGTCACTGGATAATCGTTTCTGGGAATATATTCTACAGAAATGCATTGGTGGAAAAATATATATTTACAAAGATATTAATTGGAGCATTATTTATAATAACTAACTTTGGACACAGGTTAAGTATCCATTATTAGGGAAGAGATAAATGAATCATGGCATAGTCAAGTGGTATGAATGTGAATGTACTGAAATAAAAAGATTTCTGAGACACAAAAAATAAAATGAAATGAAAGTGATGTATACAGGACATGGAAAATATAACATTATTTATGTAAAAATGTAAGAATATAAAGGTAATTAATAGGTAATTGTATGTTGATTAATGCATTATGTTATTCCTATGTATTATCATAATTACTTTGAAGAGTACTAAAGTGATGCATACCCAATTATTAACAGTGGTCCTTTCTGGGAAGAGACTGATAGGATATTTGGCTGTCATGACCTGGTGAATGCAGCATATTTAACACATGAATTGAAACACTAAAGATTTTTTTAAAAATACAAATTTTCAAATGGCAATAATAATGTCTTCTTTCTATTATTAATCCCCTCGCCATCATCATAGTTCAGAGTTTTCATTATCTCTCTGGAATTTCTCTCTTAAGTTGGGAGATGGCAGGATACTCTAGAGCATAAATACAATCTATGGAGCACTATAGGACTTTTTTTTTTTTTTAAAGCAGGATTTATTGAGAGGACAGAAAAACTCCCACAGTGGAGGCAAGCTGAGGGTGTTGCCCACTTTAGGACTTTTTCATACTACATTTCCCTCCCCTCCTCTTATGCTCACCCCGTTTCCCCTACCCAGAGTGACTGCTCTAGTGAGGAATGACTCATGGAGGTGAGCTGTAGGTGATGCTGCTCAAAAACAAGGGAGAAGAGGGCTTACAAAATTAAAATGGCATATACAAGGGAGAGGCAGAGGAAAACAACCCATAAAGAAAAGCAAGCAGTCAAGGGGATAGGGAAAAGCCAGGAGATTGTGGCATTATTATTATTTTTTTTTTCCCAAATATTTCCCAAGTTTACTTTTTGCACCATGCTCTTTGGGGATGATGTATGGTTATAAAACAGTATCTACAAACAATGTGTTTGATGCTGCTCTAGATCATCCTAAAGGAAAAAGTAATTGGTATGATACCAAGTCTCTAGAGTTCTGTTTGAGGATTGTTGGACGTTTTTTCCCCAGTGGATGAGAAAGTAGGTTCTAATTTTCTTTTCTTAGCAGATTCTCTGATTTCAGATGGGTCTTCCTCTCCAAGTTCAGTTGTTGATTACACCTTGCTGA
>CAUYQG010021473.1:0-15410 GCA_963574415.1 Tarsius wallacei
TTGATAGTCAAGCAATAACACAGAACTCTGAAGTGCACAGATAACTGCCAGTTACTGTGGGAAAGAAAGGAAACTAACATTTCCTGAGCATTGATAATGGGGACCATTACCTTTTTCCCTTTAACTGCTGTTTATTGAGCACCTTCTATGGGCCAGACACTTGTATATAATTATTTTAAATTCTCACAACAATATTGCAAGGTAGGTGTTTTGGTACCATTTTTCTGAATGAGGCTCAGAGGTAAGAGACTTGCCCAAGAGTGGAGGGTGAGGGGGAGAGAGAGATTGAGAGATGGAGAGATTGAGGGGATGGTAGAGAGGGAGAGGGAGAGGGAATGAGAGTGAGTTTGGGGTTGAATCTCAGAACTTTCTGACTTCAGAGCCCATGTTGGACCAAGAATCTAGTTTGAATTTTAAAAGTTCTATGAATTTTTTTTAGATTGTAGATACAATTTTGTGGGGAGATGGTCATTTAGCATAGATTCTTAAGGGAATGTATGGCCTCAAAAGAGTTAAGAAGCATTGTCCTAGACTGTCAGAAGGACCCTTAGAAATAAAAGTCCCGCTGCTCTTATTTCAAATTTAGGCAAACAGAGGCACAGAAAGGGGGAGGATTTGTTACAGAATGACTCAAATGGCAGAGCCAGCAAAAGAACCCAGTCCTCCTGACCCCTGGGCCCTTGTACCTCATTTTTTGATGCCTCACTTGAGGGCAACAGATGCCTTGAGCAGCCTGGAAGAACTGTAGTGCCCTGGACCAAATCTTTTTTTAGACTCTCCTGGCAAAGAGTCAATTAGGCACCTCTGGAGGGAGGTGTGTTAACTCTTCAAAGACCAGGTACTAAATTAGTACTATTTGGTAAATTGCTACTTTATAGGGTACCATTAGTTAATGACTGCTCTAATGTGAGCTGGAGTGTAGAAGACCAACGTAACCATCCAAGGACTTGCTTCCTGCCTAAGGTGTAGTTTTCACCCCAGATAGAGGAAACTCTGCCTAGGCTGTGGCAAGCAGGCCTCCTTTGAGGAGGCTATAGTATGAGGGAGAAAGGCAGGACAAACTGTTTTCTGCACCAGCAGAGGCTCTGTGTGGATCCAGGAGTGGCTTTAATATAAGGAAATGCAATTTGTATTCATATCCCCTCCATGTTTTATCTCCTTTGAAGATTTGAAAATTGCTCCTCTCTCTTGAGCCTGAAACCACAGCCCCTTTTCGATTTTCTCACTGTATTACCGAGGTTCATTTTATTTTACTCATTATCTAGCTTGGTGCCTGGCTTTTGATCTGGATTATTGAGTAAAATGAATGATTTTTTTTTTTAAACCTGAGTATGAACCTCGGTTCTACTGCTTATAAGCTGTGATAATCTTTTTTTTTTTTTTTGAGTTGGACTCTCACTTTGTCGCCCAGGCTGGAGTGCAGTGGCACGCTCACGACTACCCCAGCGTCGACCTGCTGGGCTCAGGCGATCCTTCTGCCTCAGCCTTCCAAGTAGCCTGAACTACCAAATTTTTTGATTTTTTGTAGAGGTGAAGTCTTGCTAAGTTGCCCAGACTGTTCTTGAACCCGTGGACTCAGGCAATTCCCTCACCTCGGCCTCCCGAAGTGCTGGGATTATAGGCTTGAGCCACTGTGCCATGCCAAGTTGTGTTATTCTAACAAGTAAATTACATTCTCTGAGCATTAACACATATGATTACCTGGTAAAGTAGAAAACAGAAGAAGGCTTCAATGATGGTCAAGACAAGCCTTCTAGGGACCTGGGAGCCAGGAGGAGCAGGAACTTAAGAGGCAAACAGTGTTGTTCCTGCTCCTCCTGGGAAACTTAAGAGGCAAACAGTATTGCTCCAGCTTGCTCAGTGTCCTTGTTGCTTTTAGGAACATCAGACTTATTCTTCACTCTTGGGCTGCGTGAGTATAACACTGGGGAGATTTGGCATTTTCTGCTCCTTTGACATAATGGCCATTCACCTTTTCCCTTTCTAGGGCAAAACTAAATTTGTGTCTGCATCATTCAAGACGGGAAGTATTTGTAGGTGATCCCTGCCCAAAGAGTGTTAGGAATGAAAGGTTTAGGGTTTCTCGAAGAATGGCTCCTCCCACTTCAGATAAGTTTGTTACTTAGCTTTGTCCAGAAAATGATTATTGTTTCTAGATAAAGCTTTTCCAGTTTTAGACCTAATCATGATGACTCTACCAAGAATTCATGCTTGTCTGACATTAGACCAATTGCCTAGAAATCATGACACTTGTAAGAAACAGTCATCTCTTTATTTGAATGAAAACAAAGCATGCCAGGGTGGATTAGAAAATATATTACTTTAATTTTTTAGAGGAAAAGAATTCTTTAAAGAGAATTGTCAACGATCAAAACTGGTTGATAAATCACATATGTAACTATGTAATTAAACATCTCCATTTTCAGAGACCTGCAATTAGAGTTCTTCGTCTAGTTACCCATAATGATTCATTCTTACTCATATGCTAAGGAAGGAGGGAGTCAGGGAGAGACATTTTAATTTGAACTTTTCCCTAATTTGAATCAAGACACAGTGGAAATATGTCTAGGCTGGAAGGCAGGAGCACTGGGTTCTAGTTGTCCCAGTTCTATTTCTCATTAACTGTGGGGCTTTGGCCAAATCACTAAGCCTATCAGAGCCTTTGCTTCCTCAGCTGTAAAACAGGATAATAATATCTACTTCAGAGTATTGCCTTAATGAAACAATGGGGTGTGGTAATGCTTTGTAAATTTTAAAGCATTGTAAGGCCTTAACACATTCCAGTATCAAGCTTTCTCTTCTTCTCATAGCAGGCCAGGCCCTCTGTTGGTGGTGGAAGGAAAAGGCTTTAACATACAGTATCAGCCTTTGTGTATTAGGAAAAGATACATAAATTAGGAGCTAGGGTGCTTTGCTCACTGCATCTGTGATTGACTGAAGGCCCTGCTTCTAACGAACAGGAATTTATTATTAAGAAAACTAGCGTGTGCTTGAGAAACTGGGGTTTGGTTTGTACCTTCCCAACTGTAGAGGGTCTTCGCAGGTGCCTCAGGCGCTGGTGCACTGACTTTGCTGGGTAAACATTTAAAGAGAACCTCTCATTTGGACCAAGTGGAGATTATGGGGAATTGGGACAAGAACATTGAGAGCTTTCGGGATTCAGTTCCAAGTGTCATTGTGAGGCCACAGGATAAGAATTGAGGTTTGAGTGCAGACAGAATATCAGAGCTGGACCTCTACAGACGGTCTAATCCAGTGGTCCTCAAAATGTGGTTAGTCACGGCATCAGCATCACCAGGGAAGTTTTTAGAAATACAAATTCTTGGGCTTCATGCCAAACTGCTGAATCAGAAATTTGGGGACTGAGGTGTAGCAGTCTCCGTTTTAGCAAGTTCTTCAGGTGACTTTGATGCACCCTGGAGTTTGAGAATCATTGCTTTACTCTAGCCTCATTTTGTAAATGCTTGTATAATACTGAGCCTAAAGCCTAATACATAGTAAACAGTCAATATATGGTAACTGTTGCTCTAGAACAAAAATCACACTTTCTGGCTGCTGCTTTTTCCATGGTCCTTAAAAATCCAAGTGGTAGGCTGTTTTTATACATTCTCCAATAGAACATTAAAATTTTAAAAAAATCCAAGTTGCACAGTAGCAATCACTTCAGTTATGGCAGCCATGTGTGAGTGCAGTTGCTGGGACTGTTTTTGAACAGGAAGGCTACATAGGCCAGTTGGAGTGGTGATAGACACTCAAGGTGGTTCTTAAGGATCAAGTCAACTCAAATAGCTTCAGCACTGAAGCCTTCGGTTCCCCATTTTGTGTCACACCAAGAGAGAATACTGTTTCGAAGGATATGAGAGAGATTATAGAGAGGAGAAATTAGCTACGGTTATTAGCTATTTTGACCTTAGCTGTCAGCAGAATCCAGTGCAAACTCAGGTAGATTCTACTTCTGTGATTCAGTTTCTCCATCTGTAAAGTGAAAAAAATATGACTTTCCCATTTATTGACAGAGACAGGATAATTACAAGATCAAGAATATAAGGGAAAAGCCTCTAAATCCCCTTCTCTATTAAAATTTTGTTGCATTTATTTTTGTGATTATAAGTATAATACACATTAATGCCCCTGGAAAAACTTTAGAAAAGTATAAAAATGAAAATTTAAAAATCACTCGTAATTCCACTACTTAAAGAAAACCACTGTCAATATTTTGGTTTATTTCCTTCTGATCTGAAATTCTAATGAAGACAGTATGAAGTCAAGATATGCTGCCTGTTGAGGGAAGCTTATATGTATCAAGTGTCGAGAGTGTGGAGGTTTGTGCTAATTGCTAGATATATAAAAAATCAGTTAATCCTTATAACAACCCTGGAAGACAGGGATCTCAGCCTTTACTACATATTAGAATTACCCGGAGCAGTCTTGAGAGATCTGATCTAATGTCTCAGAGTAATTATATCAGAATCTTTGGGGATGGAACCACAGCATCAGTATTTTTTAAATGTTTTTCAGATGGTTACAATGTACAATCAAGGCTAAACATGGTTTTCAAACTTAATGTTCATTAGTATCACCAGTATATCTTGTAAAAACACAGATTGCCAGGACCCACCACTACAGTTTCTCACTCAATAGGTCCGCAGTAGGGTTTCTATCAAGTTTCCAGGTGATGCTGATGCTGCTGGTCCAAGGACTACTTTGAGAATCTCTGAGGAAGATTATTTAGACACCATTTTATTTTTTATTTTTACTTTTTGAGTAGAGGTCTCACTCTGTCACCCAGGCTGGTGTGCTGCGGCATGGTCCTGGCTCACCGCAGCCTAGAACTTCTGAGGTCAGATAATCCTTTGGCCTCAGTCTCCCAAGTAGCTGGGATTACAGTGCACACCACCTCTCCCGGCTAATTATTTCTTTGTAGAGATGAGGTCTCGCTATGTTGCGATGCTGATCTCGAACTCCTGAGTTCAAGTAGTCCTCTTCACTGGGCCTTTCAGAGTGCTGGCGTTACAGGCATGAGCCACCACTCCCCTCCTAGATATCATTGTACATGTGAGAAAAATGAAGCTCAGATTAAATAATTTGTCCAAGGTGTAAAGCGAGAAATTTGTAGAGCTGGCATATGAATTTAGATCTACACAAGGCCTAAACTTTTTCATCTCTCTATTTTCCTTCCCCCATGAGTGTCAACTTAATGTCCACTAATTTAATAAGTTGTATATGTCCATGGAAATACATACTTTTTTGGCCTCCTGGTCTCTTAGGACTTTCAAATGGTGGTTAAGAAAATAGCTCCGTAATTAGTCTCGGAAACTAAATCGTAGTCAGAAGCATAGGTTAATATTTTGCCAAGTTCAACTTGCTCTTCATAAATGACAAGCATCGGGTAGCTCAAGGTAAAAGTTATCTATGAAAAATCCTTCACAGAATGCCTGAGGGAAAACCTCCCCTTAGATTTTCTTTATAACTTTGAAAAAAGATTTCTCATTGGCTAATTACTGAGGAGTTATACAGTTTGAGTTTGAGACTCCAAACTTCTATCCTCTTTCTCACTTTTCCTGTTTGTTGTTTGGTTAGTCCAGTCCATGTGCTTCCCTGAGACTTGGCTAGGTAGAGTTCTGCCTCTGTCACTGCTGCTATCAAATACATTCTGACTAGTTTTTAGTCTTTGGCTTTTATCATAATATTATGCCATTTAACCTGAGATTGGCACATATGTCTGGAGTGAATTAGATAATTGTACACACTTTTTGTAAAGAGAATTAGATAATTGTACACACTTTTTGCTTGTGCACTCGTTTGGTAATCATGCAGAAGCTATGGAGCTGGCAGGACTGCTCTTATTAACGATGAGAGGGTAGATATATGTTGTAATTTGCTGTTTCTGTTTCCAAGTTCTGCTCCCTGTTGTGAGGTGGAGTGTATGAATGAAACTTTTGTGACATCAGGGGAAGATTTACAGAAACTGCTTTTCTGGCTGAGATCTTAGGAAAAGCTGTGAGGAACTGGTTGTTACTATCCTGGTCTTTAGAGTCACACTGAGTAGTATGACCTTGGGCAAGTCGCTTCACTTCTCTGAGATTGTTTCCTTATAAAATGAGTATAATAATATTATACTCTTAAGGGTTATAATGAGGATTACTTAATTGCTATCATCTATGTAAAGGAGCTCTACTTGGCATATAGTAAATGCTCAAAGGATTACTCATTTTATTATCAGGCTCATAATTAGAGATAAGTCAAAACTGGGAAGTTTCTGGCTACTCTCTTTAAAGATATCTTTACTGAAAATATTTATTGAGACCTTAGTACATTTGAGGTATTTTTTTTTTGAGTTGGAGTCTCACTCTTGTCACCCAAGCTGGAGTGTGGTGGCATGCTCATGGCCACCACAGCCTCGACCTGCTGGGCTTAGGCGATCCTTCTGCCTCAGCTTTCTGAGTAGCTGGAACTACAGACGCACGCCACCATGTCTGGCTAGTTTTTGTGATTTATCGTAGAGACGAGGTCTCACCAAGTTGCCCAAGCTGGTCTCGAACTCCCGAGCTCAGGCAATCCTCTCGCCTCGGCCTCCCAAAATGCTGGGTTTACAGGCTGAGCCACCACGCTGGGCCCAGGTATTGTTTTAAGCACTTTACATATATTATTTATTTTTCAAAATAACTCTGCAAGATAGATATCCTTATTTTTAAATATTTTACGGTTGAGGAAAATAAGGCACAGAGAAGCTAAGTAATTTACCAGGTTTTAAAGTGTGAACACCCAAAATCTTGTGAGATGGTAGGTAAGGAAATCATTCTAGGAAGAATCATGCAGTATGTCAAAGGGATGCAGGCAAAAATGTCTAAGAAACATGAGTAGCAGTCTGACTTACCTTCAAAAATTTCAAGTAAGGAAGTAGTAGAAGTGAAGTTTGAAAGGTAGCTGGGAACTTGTTCTTGTTTGGCTTTGAATGTCAGGCAAGAGAGCCCGAACTCTACCCTATAGGAGCTTCTTCTGTTTCTATTCCCAGCTGTTTTCCTGGCTATTGATCCCGAAGGTTTTTGCCTGAGAAAGCCGCACTCAAGGTGGAGTCTTAGGAATGGCTCTGTTTCTGCTGTCCCTCAGTGACTCTGGTCTCAACATAAAACATCATTACAACTGTTTTGTTATTTAATTCAGTTGATCTGATATTTTAAAATCATAATCATTTGAGGAGGATAAGGTCAAACCAGAAAGACTGAAAAGTAATCCCACACATAATTGTTTAGAAAATATGCTTTCTCATAGTTGGTTTATCAATGGACTAAGCTGACAAAACCTATAGCAGTGAATAGGTCCTGTGCTTATGAGAAACAGGACAAGAGTCAAAAGACCACGATTCTAGTCCTGGCTTTGTCAAATACCAGCCATGTGACTGTGGGCAAGTCATTTGACCTTTCTGGACCTCAATTCCTTCATCTATAGATAAGAATGAGAATTCCTAATCTGCATAACTAATAAGGTTTTCAGGAATATTCAATAAGAAAGCTTTTTACATGTTAGTGGATATAATGGTTTTGTAGCATTTGCTTATTATGATCTATCCGTGAGCAAATATTTACTGTTTATCTTTTAGACGTCATTTTGCTAAGTGCTGTCAATGCTTCAGAAGTAAAAGATTCAGGCTTGGCCTTCAGAGAGCTGCCTATCTAGTTGGGGACATGATATGTTCGCATAGATATACAGTCACCAAAGATGAGATGTGCATAGTAACAGTTTTATGGTTTTGGAGATCACCTTGGGCTCAGGTGGTTTAGGACAGCTTTCTAGACAGGAGATGTGGATCTGGCCTGTGAAGGTTGGGGACAGTTGTTTTCATGGAAGGATGAACATTGAAGTAGGGAGAGCAGTGTGTGGTGGTGGTCAAAGGTGGTGGCCATGGGGCTAGAAGAGAAGAATATGTGTTGAAGGGAAAGCAGATTAGCCTGGCTGGAATCTAATCCAACTCATGTAATTCCCATGGAGAGTCAGACATATCAGACTTTCACTTCGGGGGCTATTAATGGTAAATGATTTGGAGGCTATTAAGACAAATAATGTTAAGGTAATTCCAAAAAATGAGCAATTAATATAACCAGACTTAGAGCTGAGGCTTTCAGTAAATCCCTCAATTGCCTTATTTACTTTTCTCAACCTTATGAAGTAGGTGTTATTATGTCCCTCTTATAGAAACTGAAGCGAGCCGGTCTTGGTGGCTCAGCCTGTAATCCCGCGCCTTGGGAGGCTGAGGTGAGTGGATTGCCTGAGCCCGCGGGTTCGAGACCCGCCTGGGCAGGCGAAACCTCATCTCTACAATAAATCAAAAAAATCAGCCGGGTGTGGTAGCGCGCGTCTGTAGTTCCGGCTACTCGGAAGGCTGAGGCGGAAGGATCGTGGGAGCCCAGCAGGTCGAGGCTGCGGTGACCGGAAGTGGCCACTGCACTCCAGTCTGGGCGACAGAAAGTGGCCACTGCACTCCAGTCTGGGCGACAGAGTGAGACTCCAACTCAAAAAAAAAAATAAATAAATAAATAAATAAAAATAAAAAGAATCTCTGAACAAATGAGTAACAAGTTACAAAACTGACACAGTAAAAATAAATAAATAAATAACCTACAAACAAACAAACAAAAAAAAAAAAGCACCGGACCAGAAAAAGTCACAGCCCAAATTCTACAAGATGTAAAAAGGAAACCTGGGAAACCTGGTGCCAAGCTTATTAATACTGTCCTCAAAAATATATCCCCTACTGGGAATATACCCAGAGGAACTCAAATCATTCTACAAAAAGGATACCTGTACACAGATGTTTAATGCAGCACTATTCACAATAGCAAAAACATGGAACCAACTGTGCTGCCCATTGAAACTGGACTGGATAAAAAAGATGTGGCACATATGCACAATAGAATATTATACACAAACATATGGACTTCGCAGCAACTTGAATGGATTTAGAGTCTATAGTTTCAGTGATCTATGACAGAAACCAAGAACTGAGTACCACATGTTCTCACTCATAAGCTGACCCTGAACATTTACCATAATACTATAAGAAAGGGACTGGCAGTAAGCTGCATACTGCCAGGGGAGCAGGGGTGGGGATGCAATATCAATAAGGGTACCTAATCTCAAATCGGGTGGAGTGGGGACCAAAGAGAGGCCCAAACTTTACCTGTATCATGATCACTTGTACACCTAATCCTGAATTGTACTCCGCATCTTAAAAATGTAAATTAAAAAGAAAAAAATCTTGGGGATAGAATTTCTCCCTAACTCATTCTACAAAGCTATAATCACCCTTATACCAATTTATAGCAAGGACACAAATAATTTACATTATATTGTGCATTTCTGAGTTCCCTAATATCACATCAAAAACTGTATTTCTTACGTAGTCTTTATATAAAAAGGATAAGCATAACAATAAAAACTTTAAAAATGTATGTAATAATTGTAAATTTATTGGACTCAGACCTAGAAACATTCTTGAGAGAACAGAAACCCTTAGAAATAGAATAAGCATTTATTAAGTTAAAGAGGAAGGGAATGAAGGATCAATTTCCAGAGCTTTTTATGATAGACAAAATGGTGCACTGAAGTCAGTCTCATAACTTCAGGTAAACTTGAGTTATCCAGATGAGGCAAGTGTGTGTGTGGTTTTTTTTAAACAATTTATTTTGTCTAGCAATAATAGAGAAAGGTTGGAGTGAGAGATAAAAAGGAAGAAAGAAACAGTGGGGGAAGAGCAAAGAGAGAGAAAGAGAAAGAGAACTATGAGTTGTAAAAACACTGAAAGACGATTATCCATCTTGGTGAACAGTAGAGAGGAACAAGGCAAGCAATCTTGGGCCCTTGTCTGTTCTGCCTAGAGCCAGTCTGTTCTGCCTTTGCTCATACTTGAGCTATTATACTCAGAGGGGCTAATGAACACTGTGTCCAGTAAGTTTGCCTGTGGATACAAACTGATAGAGCAGTGTAAGAGATAACCCTCCATCTCATTTAAAGTCTTAGTGTCTCCTCAGAGCATTTTCTTCTTGTTTCAGGAACATTCTTCCATTTTACTAGAAATAAAAATTAATTTAACAGTCCTTAAATCATAGTTTGCTTTTTAGGACACTAACCAGGACTCTCTGCCCCAATTATATGCAAAATGAACAATTCAGTTCAGCTCACTGACTTATTTAGGAGAGAACTTTTTTATGGTAAACAATATTGAAGGTGCTGTACCTATTCTGGACTCAATTTTTTTAACACTAGTGAAGAATAGTTTATCTTTCAGTGAACTTTGGGGAAAATTATATTTTCAGTATTTAATTATATTTTAAAATGTATTCCTTGACTAGGTCTCTTTTAATGAACTTGGCTAAATGTAGATTAAGGATCTCTTTTGGATTGTAATATCGCACACCTATAAAAGGCGATTTCCTTCTTTTCAGCGTGTGAGATCTTATTTAGGTACATTGATTTTTTTTTTCATTTTATCAACTTCTTTTTTTATGGGTTGTGAAATTAAACACATTTTTCTAAAAACACTTTTTAAAAATCTTAGACATTTTTTAATCAAAAAAAATATTTATTATACATGCTGTACTGTTCAAACTTATCTCAAGTTCTGTGCCCAGAGTATCTGATAATGTATCATCTTCATTTTAATTCATACAGTATAAGTGCATATTTTTTGACCTGCTTAAGGCAAATAGTTAATTATACCCAAGGCACAGATTAGATATCCATGTAGGCCAACCCTCAAATGGAGTGCATTCTTCTTTAAATTCTTCATGTGTCTCTTTTCTTTTTCTCTTTCTTTACATTCTCTTATTTTTTAATCTCATAATAGTTTCTTCATTCTCTTTTTTTCTTTCTTCCCTTTCTTCTTCTTTTTCACATACATAGATTTCTTAAGTTACCAGTGTTAGACATATTAATACATTTCAAAATATTCAGTTACAGGTGACAAAAATAATACAAGTTGAGGCACTTTAATTTTTCTTCTGTATATCTGCTTTTGCTTTATTACATTCTATCCTCCTCATTGTGGAACACACACACACACACACACACACACACACACACACACACACAAGTCCTACCTTATCCACGAGGGATATGTTTCAACACTTTCAATGGATGTTGTGCTCTTTCCTATACATACATATCTCTGATGAATTGTAATATATAAATTTGGGACTGTAAAACATTATCAATAACTTAAATGGAGCAATTATAACAATATATGATAATAAAAGTTATGTGAATGTGAGCTCTCTCAGCTATTAAATGAGTAATAGGCAGATAGCTTATACAGTGTGAATTCTCTGAACAAAGAGGTGATTCATGTCCTGGGCAGGATGGAGTAGAAGGGCATGAGACTGCATCATACTCCTCAGAAGGGTATGCAATTTAAAATTCGCTAATGCTTTATTTCTGAAATGTTCCATTTAATCTTTTTGGACCACATTTGACTATAGGTAACTAAAATCACAGAGAGTGAAACTACAGATAATGGGGAATACTCTCTATATAATAAATATAATGTATGCATATATTCTTGAATATATTGAATATATTATATGTACACATGTGTTTTGCATCGAGCTATGTAGTTAAACAATTATACATTCATCTGATACTAAGGTATATTATAAAACACATACAAATATAGACCAATGTGTTTTAAAATCATTTAGAATAGATTATTAGGAACAAACATGAATACACTTCCAGATCTGTGTTACTGAGCTCTAAATCAGGAAGTAGTATACATTTTTTAAATCTCTGAATCTATTAAAAATGTTTTGTTATGATATATATATGAGATATATATATGAGATATATATATGAGATATATATATGAGATATATATATATATCTTAAATGACCTTGACTTTTGTGGATAAGGAAACAATGATAGTAATGAGGAAAGCCTTCAAAATTTGAGTCATGCCGCTGTCATGTCAGGTAAAGGTTTGAGGTATTTGTTTAAATCACAAATCTATGGACTACATAAGTATTCACCGAGTATGATAGCTCAGTAAAATACAGCTTCTTATTGAATCCATTTTTGTTTCCTATCCATGAATATGCAGCAAAAAATGAGACTCTCAAGATACTTCTCTTGAGCTATATTTTCTGTTGGCTGCATTCAGCATGTTTCAAAAATAGGCATGTTTGGCATGCACTTTACTGTGAGCATATTGGTGTATTGTAAAGTAGAGCAAGTGTCGTGAAGTGTTTTATTTCCTGTCTTAGTAGACAGGTTTTTTCCAGTAAACTAATAATATATGCTTCTGTGTTTTTTTTCTTCTTGAGCCCATGACTTTTGTCTTAATTGATCTAGAACACCCCAGTCTGAACTGTGGATTAAAATATGTCAAATAAGTATTTAAAAGAGAGAGAACTACTGCTCAGTTTTTGACATTCAGAATCAAATTAGCAATAACATAATAGCCAAGCTGCTGATTTGAGAACATACATATCAGTGATCTATCCTAGAATCTCCAAATTAGATAGTCCTTTAATAAATATTTGAAGGTATCTATTTTTCTGTTAAGGCTTAGCCTGAAAGTTAGCCAGAATCAAGGGAGCAAAGAGAATGTGAAGTACAAGAAGTTCCCCTTTCGGCCTCTGGAGAACTATGAAAACGAAGAGAGCGCTTTCGGCAATGGTCTGATTCCACTGAAGACTGAATTACCTGGCCCTAACCCAGGAATTAACCACTGAATAAACAGCCTTTTATAAATGTCTTCCTTTCTTTCCAGAAAAGTTAGTAGGAGGGGCGGGGAGAGGAAAGACATAATTTAGGAAAAAATATGATAATGTTTTTCTTAATTAACTATATCTAGAGGAACTGTGACATATTAGATAAGGAAGTTGTCTCTTTGTGGAAATATATATATCTACTTCTCTCACAACCACCTAAAAGAAACAGTTTGTGCGTGTGTGTGTGTGTGTATGTGTGTGTGTAATTCTTTTCTCCCCCAGATTACTCCATAATGAGCTGACTAAGGAGGTCTTGGGATGATATTTAGGAACCTTTGTGATGAAATTAGAAGAAGGGAGGGTTAGAGTCAACTCAAATATGTCAAGAAATCACATCTTATATGGAACCCATAGCCAAAACAAAATAAAATAGGAAATTACAATTAAAAGAAAATAAATTGAAATGTGAAGGCAAAAATCTAAGTGGTAAGACTAAAAATCATATAGCTAGTCCAGCATTACTGGTTAGCCTCAAGCTTACAAAAGCAGAGCTTACAAAACAATCAATATCCCAAAACCACTAGAACTGAATTATGCCTTAATCAACTCCCTTCTCTTATTTAGTTTGATTAAAGTCCTATAACTATGTGTGCTGGCTTAGAATTAGCAATCATATGAATCACACATCAAATGCACTGCTTTAAATATTGTATGTGTCTTAGTCCATTTTGGCTGCTATAACAAAATACCAATAACCAGGTGGATTATAAACAACAGAAATTTGGTTTTCACAGTGCTAGAGGCTGAGAACCTGGAGATTAGGGAACTGGCATCTTTGGTGTCTCATGAGCAACTGTTACCTAGTTCACTGAGGGCTCCTTCTCACACAGAGAAAGGAACAAAGCAGCTCTCTTGGGTCTGTTCTATAAGGGCACTGATGACATTAATTAGGACTCCACCCTTATGACCTAGTCACTTACTTCCTACTACTTTTACTTTGGTAAATAGGTTTCAACATATACATTTCAGGGGAAACGAACATTCAGACCAAAAAGCTACATAATTTAACTGCCTAAACCTGTTGCGATTTCCACAGCCCAATTGCACTGAGTAGTTGTAGAATTAATTATTGACAAATTATTCCAACTTTTTTCTTCAAAAGAATCACTCAAATACCATATATTGCACAAAATCAATACAACAACATTTTTAAAACATGGCTAATACTTTTTAAACAGTCTGAGTCAGAACTTTGGCAGAATTTCTAGGACCCTAGGAATTGTTATAAGACTCCAGGGGCTGTAAAACACCCAACAAAATTTCTGGAAATACAGTTTCAGAAGTAAGCATTTTCTATTCTTAATTCAAACATATAAAAATAGGTGTAGCACAACCATATCATATTGAATTTCATGCTTATTTTTCAATCATGACAAAACATGAATATGTTTCAGTTGGAGTATTCTAATTTCTATGGACTCAACCAAGCACGATGCAAAAATAGGATGTTCATATTATAATAACATATCCCTAAGGATGAAAGTATGCAAGCATGCTCCCTACCCAGATGGAACTCACAACCTAGTGAGACCTAATTGATAATTCATACAATGGGGATGATGGAAAAAAATAAATCCTTTATTTTCTCATCTATGATGGAATATCTACAAAATTTCAAATGTAATATTTCAAATGTAATATCTACATAAGACTAACATTTACATTAGAAAGCTGAAAGAATGACTAGTGATGTGGTATCACTGAGATATTATCTAGTTGTTCCCAGCTCCTGCAGATCTTAAGTAAATGAAGCCCCCTCCACACACACAGCTTTAGCTCACAGAGAACAAGGACCCTCAAAAAGTCCTCTGAAAATTTCTGAGGGCTTACACTCTTTTGGTCTTTGGTTCTCTGGGCTATCCTTTAGCAATTGTATCAACACCACCTGTGATACTTATCTCTCTCTCTCTCTCTCTCTTTTATTTTTATTTTTTATTTTTTGCATTCCACACACATACTGATAGCATAATTTATAAAACATGTTCATAGACTAGTATGTATAATTAAAGACGTTAGAGAAAAATATATAACAACAAACTTTTATTAGCCCACTTGGGTAATACACATCAGTCATTTTTTTAGTGGCTTTTCATTTTATTTATTATCATCCTATCTCAATTTTACTAGATACTCTGTTTCCCTCTTCGCTTCTTTTAGTTCTTTATCAATTATTTTACTGTGAAAATTAGGTGGAATTTGCCAATACTGTTTCAGTATGTTGGTTGTCTGTGTGTCTATGTGTGTTTGTTTCAGTGTTTGGGTGTGTGTGTGCTGTAGTGCTCTTATTTAGGTGGGGGTGTAGTTGACATTTACAGTATAATTATTCAGTGTTTACAAGAAAACTCAGATTGAAATCAGTTTTGGTAAATTATATATATTTTACTAGGGATTTATACATTTTATTTGATATTGTTCAAGTTTACTGACATAAATATATTCATAATATTTTATCTATTTATAACATTATTATTATTCAAATATTATTTAGTTATATATTTTATGAGGTGCATAAATCTCAAGTATACATGATGAATACTTACCTATGTACATACTCATGTAATTACCATGTAGATCAAGACAAGTTGTAGTAAAGTTCATATATTTGTCCTTTTTATGGCTGCATAATATTCCATCGTGTATATGTA
>CAUYQG010021474.1:0-10342 GCA_963574415.1 Tarsius wallacei
CGGTGGCTCAGCCTGTAATCCCACTCTTTGGGAGGCCGAGGTGAGTGGATTGCCTGAGCCCACGGGTTCGAGACCCGCCTGGGCAACTTGGCGAGACCTCATCTCTACAATAAATCAAAAAGTTAGCCGGGCGTGGTAGCGCGCGCCTATAGTTCCAGCTACTTGGAAGGGTGAGGCGGAAGGATCACCGGAGCCCGGCAGGTCGAGGCTGCGGTGGCCGGGAGCGGCCACTGCACTCCAGTCTGGGCAACAGAGTGAGACTCCAACTCAAAAAAAAAAAAAAAAAGAAGGTAATGGAACTGGGATTTGAATCTAGTTCTGTCGGTGTCCTAACCTATATCATGAAGGAGAGAAAATTTTGGAGGTTGAAGAAGGGGAAAGAATTATAAAAATCACAGAATAGAAATAAACATGACAGGAAAGAAATTCATTTGGAACATAGTGGCAAACAAGGTTGGAGATAACTGCGTTGAGCTTAAAATTCCCTGCAGTGGTTAAGGCTTGTTATGCAAGATTTAAAGAGCTACTGAGCTTTAGAGCAGGGGGAGGATGAAAAGGAGAGTTGATGGAAGAGGAGCTTAGCAGCAGCAGGTAAAGAGAATTTGATTGGGAAAAACCAAGGTAAGGAAGCCAGCCAGGTAGGTAGTGGTTGCCTCCAGGATTAGGGTTGGTATTAGTGCTAAAACAAAGAAATGTGACAGACTGAGACCAATTCAGAGGAAGAATGGGGATACTTTTATTCATTTGATATGGTTGATGAACAGAAAACAGTGACGAAAAGATGACTCCAAGGTTTTGAGCCCTAGTGGGTGGGAAATGATTTTTCTATTGCTATGGAAGATGGAAAGAAAGTTGCAGGGCAGTCATTAGTACTGATAAGCATTTTAATTAACAATATATTTGAATTTCTTTCATTTAATACACAAGTCTTTCCCCAGCCATTCATTTTAGTGACACATATAAGGACTAGGTATTAGCTAGACAGCTGTAGTCCTACTCACGTCTCAACTAAATAGATCATTTTTCTTTCCCTAAATTTACTTTAAAAAAACTTCTAATCCTACTTCTATTATTCTATTTTGGTTACTTCATACTTAAATTCCTTTAATTGCTTTTACTGGGATCTGCCCTCTTGTTGTCAGAAGTATCTTTCAAAATATATATACAGTGGTGCCAAAAAAATGTACTCACATTTTAAGAAGGGAAAAAACTATATTAAAATTATAGATGGATACAAGTCACATTTGACTTCTGCAATTACAAGAGGTAATCAAAGTGGTTACCATCAGTGGCCAGACACTTCTGATTATGGCGAACTAAAAGTAATACATAGATAACATCTCTTTAATATGTATACATTTTTTTCAGCCAGGCACGGTGGCTCACACCTAAAATCCCAGCACATTGGGAGGCCAAGGTGAGAGGATTACCTGAGCCCTCGGGTTTGAGACCAGCCTGGGCAACTTGGCAAGACCTCATCTCTCCAATAAATCAAAAAATTAGCTGGGCGTGGTGGCGCATGCCTGTAGTTCCAGCTACCTTGGAAGGCTGAGGTGGAAGGATCGCCTGAGCCCAGCAGGTCGAGGCTGCGGTGAGCATGAGCGTGCCACTGCACTTCAACCTGGGCAACAGAGTGAGACTCCAACTCAAAAAAATATATATATACACATACATTTTTTTTGGCACCTCTGGCATATATATAGATATATATATATGTGTGTGTATGTATACATACATATATATATATAGAGAGAGAGAGAGAGAGATAGGGTCTTGCTCTGTCACCCAGGCTAGAGTTAAAATATTATATTGTGCTGAGCATGGTGGCTCATGTCTGTAATTCCAGCACTTTGGGAGGCAGAGGTGAGGGGATCGCCTAAGCCCAGGAGTTCAAGACCAGCCTGGGCAACTTGGCAAGACTTTGTTTTAATAAATTTTTTTAAAGAGGTCGGGCGCAGTGGCTCAAGCCTGTAATTCCAGCACTTTGAGAGACCAAGGCAAGAGGACTGCCTGAGCCCAGGGGTTCGAGACCAGCCTGGGCAACTTGTGAGACCTCATCTATACAGTAAATCAAAAAACTAGTTGGGCATGGTAGCACATGCCTGTAGTTCTAGCTACTTGGAAGGCTGAGGCAGAAGGATCGTCTGAGCCCAGCAAGTCGAGGCTGCAGTGACTGAGAGCGTGCCATTGCACACTAGTCTGGGTGACAGAGTGAGACTCCAGCTCAAAAAAAAAAATCTTATATTCTAGGCTGGGCATGGTGACTCATGTCTGTAATCCCAGCACTTTGGGAGGCTGAGGCAAGAAGACTGCTTCAGTCCTGGAATTTGAGACCAGCCTGGGCAACATAGTGAGACCTCATCTCTACAAAAATAAAAAAGTAAAAAAAATTAGCTGGGCATGGTGGCACACACCTGTAGTCCCAGCTACTCAGGAAGCTGAAGCCAAAGGATTGCCTTAGCCCAGGAGGTTCAGGCAACAGTGAGCCGCCATGATTGTCCCACTGCACTCCAGCCTGGTTGACAGTGAGACCCCGACTCAAAAAATAAAAATAAAAAACTTTAGATTCTGGTTCCAACATACCCACCCATCCGCATTTTCCAACTTTATTTTGTTAATATGACCTTTCAGGATTAATTTTTCATTGGCCCATTAACAGAAAAGGCCTTATTTTCCTTTTTTTCCAAATTCTAGTCTTAGTTCTCATAATATCCAGCTTTAACTTCCCAATGTCATAGTTTATTGTATTGTAAGATGGACATAATAAATGTGCCCTGAGCTGGGAGCCTTGAGCTTGGGAGGTGAAAGTGAGAGGATTGCCTGAGTCCAAGGGTTCAAGTCCAGCTTAGGCAACATGGCGAGACCTTGTCTGTACGATAAATCAAAAAATGTGCTGGTGTGGTAATGCTCACCTATGGTTCCAGCTACTTGGAAGGCTGAGGCTGAAGAATCGCCTGAGCCTAGCAGGTCAAGGCTGCAGTAGCCATGAATGTGCCACTGCACTCCAGCGTGGGCAACAGAGTGAGACTCCGACTCAAAAAATAAAAATAAGACTGGGCTCAGTGGCTCAGCCTGTATCCCAGTGCTTTGGGAGGCCGAGGTGAGTGGATTGCCTGAGCCCACGGGTTCGAGACCCGCCTGGGCAACTTGGCGAGACCTCATCTCTACAATAAATCAAAAATCAGCCAGGCATGGTAGCATGTGCCTGTAGTTCCATCAACTTGGAAGGCTAAGGTGGAAGGATCACCGGAGCCCAGCAGGTCAAGGCTGCAGTGGCCGAGAACGGCCACTGCACTCCCCAGTCTGGATGACAGGGTGAGACTCCAACTCAAAAATAAATAAATAAATAAATAAGAAAATGGGTCCTGCCTACCTGATAGGGTTTTTATGAGAGATAATAGATGTTAAAAGCTTTAGAGAACAGCTAAAGACCTCTGCAGGTGCAAGGTGGCTGTGATGCTGCTGCCTGCCTCTCCCTGGCTAATCACTTTTTATCCTGTCTTGCCCTAGGAAAGTATGATAATTCCGTGGATGTCTATGCTTTTGGGATTCTTTTTTGGTATATCTGCTCAGGCTCTGTCAAGCTCCCTGAGGCATTTGAGCGGTGTGCTAGCAAAGACCATCTCTGGAACAATGTGCGAAGAGGTAAGAGCTACAAGCACTGCTTTTTCCTAACTCCCCCAGTGAGAGCAGACCTAGACAGTGTCACAGATGCCTCCTATCATCCTTTCTGGTCATCCCACAGCAGGACAAAATACATTTAAATCATCATGGAATCCAGAGAAGACATCTAAGTAACCTTTGCTTCCAGACAGCACTTATCTCAAAAAGGATTTTTTTATTGCAATTCTTCTATTTCCTATGCGAATGTGTTCCAGTTGTTGTATCACTATTTCTATTAGGCTCTAACCTAGATGTTTGCAATTGAAGTCAAAGCTCATTACATTCTTTAGTGTCCTGAGCCTCAACTGGCCATGCCTCCTTGTTGTGCTGGCCTCTCTCACTGTGGTCTTATTTCCATGCTCCTTTCTCTAGGGGCCCGCCCAGAACGTCTTCCTGTATTTGATGAAGAGTGCTGGCAGTTGATGGAAGCCTGCTGGGATGGCGACTCCTTGAAGAGACCTCTCTTGGGCATTGTTCAGCCCATGCTCCGGGGCATCATGGACCGGCTTTGCAAGACAAATTCTGAGCGGCTGAACAGAGGACTAGATGATTCTACTTGAAAGCAAAGACCTTTCTCTTTTACTCTTTATTTCTTCCTTCCCCTCACCTTTTGGCCATGGGGAGAATTTGATGTGTATTCACTATGGGGCGCTCCTGAGGTAACTGGTGCTTGTTGGGCAACTTGAGACCCTCCCAGGCAGAGATGACTCCAGGACAGTGAAGAGTTGGGTGACTGAGCATATTTGGCAGTTCACTGAAACTTTGAGCTATCCCTTTAGCAAAAAATGTCTAGGACATGTAAAAGTGGAGGAATGTAATAGTCTGACCTCAAAGCTGAGAAGGAGGCAAATGTTACCATTGTCTACTCACTGAATATGCTTCCAAGACAACAAGTGGGACACTGCAATGGCAGTAGTATTAAAAATTATCATTTTCATGATTTTGGCTCTAGCTAGGAATAGTTTAGTCAAGACCCTTAGAAAATTTGAGTTTAGTTTTGAGATTGTGAGAACATGGGGACCAAAAAAATAATAGTAATGACTGTGGATGTCTGGTTCTTGCTAACTGTAATCAGGGATCTAAACAACAGTCAGAAGCCCTGGTGAGGGAGCCAGACACAAAGCCATCTTTTCCTCACAGTGCCAGTGTGTTTACAAATATAGACCACATAGCCCTGATTTCTGGGGGAGAGTTTCACTGTTACATCACTAAGAGGCCAAAAAAAAAAAAGAAAGAAAAAGAAAAGAATGTGTATGCGTAAGTGTGTGTGTATGTATATATAGATATACATAAGCTATAGGATTTGAGCTACTGCTAACCCCAGAACAGAATCTGTTCTTCTACCCTTGGATCTTTTCCTAACCCCCCTCCCATTTTGTCTCAAGGTGGGAAAGCTTCAGATGACATGGTACTTAGTAGTGTCTGAGTAAAACCAACCCAACATTAAGTATCTGGGTGAGACCTGAGAAGTGAGAAATGATCCAGAGGCTATGGCCTGCATACAAACCTGCTGGAAGGATACCAGTTTGTTTTTACAGTTTAACAAAATCAGAAACTCTTCTTTTTTGCTTGAATCAAATACACTAATGTTTTTATTTTTATTTTATTTTTTTGAGTTAGAGTCTCACTCTGTCGCCCAGACTGGAGTGCAGTGGCACTCTCATGGCCACTGCAGCCTTGACCTGCTGGGCTCCGGCGATCCTTTCGCCTCAGCCTTCCAAGTAGCTGGAACTACAGGCATGTGCTACCACATCCGGCTTATTTTTTGATTTATTGTAGAGACAAGGTCTCACCAAGTTTCCCAGGCTGGTCCCAAACCCCCAGACTCAGGCAATCCTCTCACTTTGGCCTCCCAAAGTGCTGGGATTACAGGCTGAGCCACTGTACCCGCCCCTACACTGATGTTTTTAAAACTTCATCAATGAGCTTTTTATCCAAGGTTTTATACACACACACTCACACATACACACACACACACACACACACACACACACACACACACATATGCCAGGCAAAAGAGAAGAACACGCTTCTGAAAGTCCTATGGGTTAGTGCTAGAGAAGCTTCCTTGGAAGCTGAGAGTTCCTCATGAAGTGTGCATGAGGAGATGGTCTGATTCTGGGCAGAGGAAGGGGAACAATTTAAATATTGATGCACCTCAGATCTTAACTCTAAGCCTTCCTCAACTGGTCCATTTGATTCAGTAAAATAGGCAGATAAAGGAGTACACAGTGAGGTGAGTAGCCTTCCTCCATCTGCCTAATCCCCAAGAACTGTGGTCAGGCCCCTTGGCCCACCCCAAAGTGTGTGAAACAGGTCCCAAAGTAGGTGTATAACATGAATGACACATTTACTGCTGGGATTTTCTAGGATTTTTTGTGACAGACCAGTATAAATGGAGTCTATAAAAGTTTTTACATAAAGCAGTTTTAACTCTTTGGCTATCCTGGGCTCTGATTATGATACCTGTGAGCATAGCAGCCCTCTAAGCTCTTGCGGCCTTTCAGAAACTCCATGTCGTGCTAAAAACCTTTTTGCTTGGAAATGATAAGGTAACAGACCTAGTGTTTTGGGGTTCTGTAGGCTTCAGCCTTGTTTCGATAGAATGTTCAATATATTTCTTAGAATTTTTAACATCTGTTTGGCTATGCTTCAAGTTACTTTATTCTCTGTGTTAATTCCTTGCCCTTCTGGGGAGTCTGATAGGGCTTCCAGGAAGCCAGGTGTCAAGAAAGAGGGGTGAGTAGTGTCTCCTTGCTGAAGAGTAATTGTTGTCTGTTTTGTATGAAATTTCAAGAAAAGTATTATTGTAGTTTTTTTTTCCAGACTGTCCTTTAACTCTAGCTATAATCAGGAATTGTGTTTTCATTACGGAGGCCGCATTCCTAACATTCTTTGAAAATCTTAGCTCATATTCCCATTCATACATACCCCCATATCTGGAGTTCCTTTTCAGTTTATCCCTGAGGCTTAGTCTGCTATCAAATACCAGTTTTCTAGCATATTCTCCTTTTTTTTTCTTTTCTTTTTTTTTTTTTTTTTGGTCCAGTGGGGGAGGGAGGAAGGGAGGGACTAATGTAAGTAAGGAGTTGAATAGTTGTTTTACAGTTCTATTTTTTAAAGAGTATTGCAAGAAAAGGTGCAAAATATTCCTGAAAGTCTCCAGGCCAGCCAAAGTCCAAATATGGATATTTGGGGTGTTATTTAAATACTCAGCAGGCTGAGTGCAGGAATACGTGTGTATAGCTTGTGTATACTTTGCTTTTGTTTTATAACATTGTCAGCTAATTTTGGCTTCTTTATTCCTTGGCATCCATTCTTATTAAAGTGATGGAATGCCATGAAATGTACTGTATTGTATATTACTTGGGAAGACACTAGGTATTCAAAGAAGTCTGGTGGCACTGGGGTTGTAGAGGGCTCCGTGTAACCAAAATCCTGAAGATTTTACCTCCCAGTTTTGGTTGTACATGTTCCCAAGAGGCGAGGTGAGATTGTGGCTGGAGGAGGAAGAAGGATGGCATGAAAGAATGACCTTTGCTGTGTTTTGTCCTTCTCATCAGCTTAATTGGGGCAGTTTCCCCTAGCACAACAATGGTGACCTGGCCATTTTTAATGAGATTCAAGTCTGGTCACTCATTGTGCTTCAGAACTGAGCGAGAGACCTTCCTGCCAAGCAGTGAGGAAACATGGTGGAGCTGGGCCCCTGGAATGGCTGACCCTGTGCCTAGAGATAGTGGTAAGGGCAGTCAGGCACAGTTGAGGAAGTCTTGTCTGGGTGAGGTTTCCACAGGCCTGTCTTGGCTCCCTGATCCTCTGCAGAGAGCAGCTCGTTTATATGGGCAGGCCCTTCACTTCTCTGGGAAGGACTGTGCTGGTTGTTCCCAGACCAAAGAAAGTGACTCCTTCAATTTCAAGGGGACAGAGCCTAGGCAGCAGCTTCTCCTCATTTTTAACACTAAAATTCAAGGAAGCAGTGGAGGAGAGGATACATTCCTACCACAGATAGAAATAGGGAAATGGTAGAACTCTTGAGTAGTACCTGTCAGCACTCAAATGCATTTTTATATCTTTGCTTGAGCTGCCAAAGAAGGGTCACAAAATGTTTTCCCTGATGGGAGAAGTGGCTCAAGGTTGCCGGGCTGCAAAGTGACAACTGCACTGAATGACACTTTATTTTTTGGCTTTGGCTTTTTTAGCACTGAGAAGCCCAGGGGGGTTGGTGATTATAGTAGCACTTTGGAAATTAAGGCACTTCTGGACTTGCTTTGGAGAGACAGCATGTCTGGTATTCCATTTGGTTAATCAGGAAAACGCTAGAGTCTGTATTGCATCAGGATGGGATTAACAGCCCTGAAAGAGTCCATTGCCAAAAGACTAGTTACTTTCTTTGAGTTTTCAAAGCTTGCCTTTTGGATTTGCTGGATCAAATAACCCACTTTTTGAAAGAAAAAGGGGGATTCTCCTTCCGAATAGGGGATGGGTAGGATGGGTAGAGCTTATTCAATGTTAAAGTGGCTAAGGAGGGAGTGGCCTTGAGACACTTGTATTGTAAACTCCCCTGGAGGTTTCAAGTAGCACTACTATTCTTAAAGAGTTTTATTTTTAACCTCATTTGCTTTGTTAAAACATCCAGTCCAGTTGAGATGATCACAGAGACTGTGAGAGAACACCTGGCATTGGGAGGGCCACCTTGCCCAGATTGTTGAAAGGAAAATTGGTTTGGACAGCTTGTTGTCTTTTGTCTTTATGTAATGTTTTTTATTTGTTTTAAAGGACTAATGTTTATTACAGTGTTAAATAAAAGTGTAACATACTAAGTGTGTAGAATAAAAGTGCAATAACAAAAGAAAATTACTTTGACACAAACTTCAGTCTTTGTATGTTCTCCTTTCTTGTGCTACCTGGATCTTTCCGTAATATTGTTACAGCAGGGCCGTATAATTATATTTTTAAGAGACGCGACTCTGGGTTAAGTCCTTGTTAGTGTAATTCCAAATGGTTGGGTTTGGCTTTATAAAGAATTCTATAAACTTGTTGGGATGCACAAATACCAGATGTGCTGTATAATAAAGATCCCATTAACATTCTAGGTCTATATCGTTTGGCATTGCTTCTCCCTTACCTTACATTTTAGCAGGATGTTTCCCATTCCATTCCATTTCCACTGTGACATGCAGTCAGATAACTTTCAGTCTGCCCTAGAAGAGGCTGATGAAACATGTTACCTCTTCTTCAGGGGCCCTCCCCGGCCAAATCCCTCATGATCTGTGGGTACTTTACATTACCACTACTATGGGTGGCGGTGGGGCAAGGGATAAGAGAGCAAAATGGCAGAGAAGAGAAGTGCAAAGTGGAATGATAGAGAGCAAGTTATTTTCCACAGCCTACCCTGGGACTTCACCAGCTTCCTGTCAGCACAGACTTGCAGCACTCTGAATTCACACACAAACTTGGCTGCTCTTTATTACACTGGAGGGAATTTGGGGATTGTAATCTATATGCTGGCCTATCTGCTGCATTTAGTGTATTTTGAATTGTCTATTCAGGCTGACCTATTGTTGAGATTTGCTTGCTTAGCAGTGCCTGAAAGGTACCATCACCTGAAGAGCAGCACTCTCTGTAGTCACCAGGGAAGGTGAGCATGCCCCATGCCCCTTCTCCCATGCAGTGTGTTTGCCTTGTTTGTTTTTTGTACCAGATCACGTTGGGCCATTTGCTGAGTCTTTTGCACTACTTGAGATTTGCCTGCAACACAAAGTTATCCAGTAGATGGCAGCACATCTTAAAAAGTCGGTGTGTTTGTGTTGCTTTTTTTTTCCCCGAGTCAAGGTCTCACCCAGGCTGGAGTGCAGTGGCAGGCTCACGGCTCACCACAGCTTCGACCTCCTGGGCTCAGGCAATCCTTCTGCCTCAGCCTCCCAAATAGCAGGGACTACAGGTGCACACCATTACATCCAGCTAATTTTTTATTACTTTTTTTGTAGGGACAAGGTCTCACTATGTTTCCCAGGCTGGTCTCAAACTCCTGGGTTCAAGCAATCCTTTTGCCTTGGCCTCCCAGAGTGCTAAGATTATAGGCATGAACTACTGAGCCTGGCCATTTGTGCTCCTTAATAGAAAAAGCTGGAGTTGAGTCAATCAGTAGTTCACAGTCTACACCTACACTACACAATAGTCATTTAATGCAACTGGAGGCTGATTAGCTCCGTTGTTAAAACATGGTGCTGGTTGGACGTGGTGGTTCACTCCTATAATCCCAGCACTTTGGGAGGCGGAGGCCAGAGAATTGCCTGAGTCCAAGGGTTTAAGATCACCTGGGCCACTTGGTGAGACCGCATCTCTACAATAAGTAATTTTTTTTTTTTTTTAAAGGGGTGCAGATGCCATTTTATTCTGGGTAGTTGTGTCTACAATAAATAAATTTAGCCGGGCATGGTGGCACATGTCTGTAGTTCCAGCTACTTGGAAGGCTGAGGCGGAAGGATCGCCTGAGCCCAGGAGGTCGAAGCTGTGGTGAGCCGTGAGCCTGCCACTGCACTCCAGCCTGGGTGAGACCTTGACTCGGGGGGGGGGGGGGGGGGGGGAAGGGGGGAACCAAAAAAAAAACACCAAAATTTTAAGTTGTGGTGCCAAAAAATGGGAAAAATTTTGTTTGAGGCAAAAAACAAGTTGGGCA
>CAUYQG010021477.1:0-22209 GCA_963574415.1 Tarsius wallacei
AGCCGGGCGTGGTAGCGCATGCCTGTAGTTCCAGCTACTTGGAAGGCTGAGGCAGAAGGATCGCCGGAGCCCAGCAGGTCGAGGCTGCGGTGGCCGGGAGCGGCCACTGCACTCCAGTCTGGGCGACAGAGTGAGACTCCAACTCAAAAGAAAAAAAAAAAAGAAAAACCTCTCATGACAGATAAATAAAATGTGAGAAAGCACCAAAAATAAATAAATAAAATTGTAGACTTACCATCCACAGTGCTACCAAGTGCTAGGCAGTGTGCTAAGTGTCTTTCCTTTAATGACTCATTTAGTCCTTACAGTGACTCTATGAAGTAAGTCCTTTAGTTATCCTCATTTTACAGATGAGAAACTGAGCAAGTCATTTTCCAACAGTTCCTTGACACCAACTGGCTATCCACCCATTCAGTTCACTTCTGACACTACCCAGACTCAGCACAGATCCCACAAGTTAAGGGCTCAGTCCCACAAAGCTGCCCCCATGTTAGATGCCAACCACAGGTGGGGTCCGCAGGCTACCCAAATTTCTGCCTGGCCAGCTACAGATTAAAAGGTTATCATGACCCTTCCTCCAGGCTCCATAATTCACTAGAATGACTCACGGAACTCAGGAAAGTGTGTGCTTAGATTGCCATTTTGTTATAAAGGAAGCAGCTCAAGAACAGCCAGATGGAAGAGGTGCATAGAACAAAGTGGGGGGGAATTCCACATCCTTCCTGGGCAGCAGCCTCCTAGCACATATCTCTGTTCACCAAGCCAAAACTGCCAGGGCCGAGTCGCTTCTGGCTTTGATATGGGATTTCATTACCTGGGCATGATTAAACCAGTGGCCATGGGACTGAGCTTAACTTCTAGTCCTCCTCCCCCGGGGTGGGGTGGGGGGGCCTGAAAGTGAAATCCTTTAATCATGTCCTTGGTGCCGCCCACCATGAGATACCTTATTAGCATAAATTCTGGTAGGGTTGACAGGTCTTATGAATAACAGACACTCCTGTCACTCAGGAATTCTAAGGGTTTTAGGAGCTGTGTGCCAGGAGCTGGGAGCAAAGACCAATATATCTTTATATCCCACTGAGGCAAGAGAGATTCAGTTGCCCAAGATCACGTAGTATGTGACAGAGCTGAGAATTTTAAAAATTCATATATATTAACATTTACTGGAAAGAAATACCCCCAAAATGCTTAAAGAAGTTAGAGAGTGGGGTCACATTAAAAATATTTAAATAGGATTATACACATATATGCAATGTCATAGGAAATCTAGCCTTTACTACAATGTAGAGTGAAAATGCTACCTTATTTGACAGTCTTAAAGCTGTGGAATGTTTGCATTGAAGATCCTCTTTTTTGTAGATAAGGAACTATGACCTACAGCACAAGATGTCCCCACATCATACAGTGGGTTGATGACCACTGAGGCTAGAATCCAGTTTTGTTTTGCTCCTGTCCTTCTCACTTTTATAGAAATCGGCTGGACGCTCCTCTGCCTTGTTGGTATAGATCTGATATGGGTACAGATGGGAGCTTTCATGGGTGTTCACGATTCTGCCCTTTGCCCAGACTTTCTGATTCTGTATAGGACTCCCCAGCCCTTCCCACACCAAGCCTCAAGTGCTGGCTTGGAGGATTGTTCCTCTGGGGTGAAAGGCCCAGTTTGGACTCACCCAGCCACCTCCCTGATCTAATCCTGGCCTTCACAAGGGGAAGAAGATGAAATAAGGGTGTAATCTTTTTCCCAAGTTATCTCAGTTACCAGAAACATGTCTCCTTTTCAGGGCTCTGTGGACTGCCCTACACTGGAGTTTGAGTATGGTGATGCAGACGGGCATGCAGCAGAACTGTCAGGTATGAGGCAGACGGTCGGTGCTGGCGGGAGGATGGCCGGGGGAGAGGGAGGGCCCTGATCTCCCCGTAGCTTGTCTGTTCTCAGCCAGTAGCTGTTCAACAAGGGCCATTCTGCACATGTCCCTTCTCCCCACCTTTCAGTGGTAAATATCTCTATTTCACGATTCCTCCTGTGAATTTTCCTTGGCTGTCATTCTTCATTCTGTCATTCTGTCACTCTTTCCTGCTTACCCATCTTTGTTCTCTTTGGTGCACTCTCTAACACGTTTCCTCGCCACCTTCTCTCTGTCCCTCTTTCTCTTTCTTTCACCCGTGTCTCTGCCCACCCCCTTCTTTCTGCCACCCTCTCTCTATCCCATTCCATTTTGCTCCCTTCTCCTAATACCAGTCCCTTTTTAAAACCTCAGCAATGTCTGAGGAAGAACTCTGGACCCCTGGCCAGTAGAGTGAGGCTGGACCCTCACCCGCATCCGTTATGGTGGAGTTCTGCTCCGATGCTTGTGAGTTGGGGCTCAGGATTCCATTCTTCTTTCCGTACAGGGCTGCTTCTCTCCATCTGGATTTTCAGCTTAGGGTAAACGTTGCATTAGGGGCCTCTATGTTACACGTGCTACGAATGCCAGTTATTAGTAAGCCAGCTTTGGGTGGAGATGGTATGAAAGTTAAATATTCTGTCACGTGGAAGTGACACTTGGAGACATGCTTTTTCAGAGAAAAGAGACATCTTTAAAGAAGTTCTTGTGAATAAGTGCAGGGAATAAATTTTGTGATGAGTGACAGAGAAATAGGGAGTTAAGTTTAATAACCAACAAAGGATTAGAATCCAGAATATGAATATGTAGATATTTAGAGAAGAGAGATGAACAACCCAATAGAGAAGCAGGCAAAGAATGAATAGGAATTTATAGAAGAGAAAGCCAAATGGTCAATAAGTTTATGAAAAAGTGTTGAATTTCATTTGTTCAATGGGGAAAAGCAAATTAAAATAATGGGATAATATTTCACAATCATCAGATTACAAAACCTAAAAGCTTAGAGTTGATGAGGGTTCAGAGAAGTGAGTACTCTTACACACGTACATATGTAGAAAAAGTATTAGAATAGACATGTTCAAGTTCAGGCTGAACACCAGGTTCATTACAGTGTTTTTAGGATGGAGATAAGATAGTCTGGGAACAGTGTGAAACAATTATGACCAGTGCCAACATTTGTTTAATCTGGGCAGAAGATAAGGTATGTTAAATGTACTATTCTGTATTTATCTGTGTATGGAAATTCATAATCTAAAATTTAAAAAACAAAAAGAAGAAAACCAAAGTTTAATACCTAAGAACCTTGCTCACTTTTCTAGCTGAGCTTGTGGTGCTTTACTCTTTTTGTTTGTTTGTTTGTTTGTTTGAGTTGGAGTCTCACTCTGTCACCCAGACTGGAGTGCAGTGGCCGCTCCCGGCCACTGCAGCCTTCACCTGCTCGGCTCTGGCGATCCTTCTGCCTCAGCCTTCCATGTAGCTGGAACTACAGGCACGCCCTACCACGCCTGGCTAGTTTTTGATTTATTGTAGAGATGAGGTCTCACCAAGTTGCCCAGGCAGGTCTCGAACCGGCGGGCTTAGGCAATCCACTCATCTCAGCCTCCCAAGGCGCGGGATTTCAGGTTGAGCCACCAAGCCTGGCTGGTGCTTTACTCTTAAATACTGTGTGGATGTATTCCCATTCTCTGCCAATGACTGAAGAATGTAAGGAATGGGATTTGCTTTTGTCACTCCTGGATTCTGGAGCTCAGGACTCAAAACCCCTTCCACTCAGAAAAGGTGTTTCTCAACCATTCGACAGCTGGCTGGAACTAAGTGAATTTCTCCTGCTTTGTGAATTACTGGTGGCCTAGTTCTATTTCCAGGAAGGGTCTCGGGTGGGGAGCAGAGATTTTGAGTATCCCCTGTTGACTTCTTGATTTCAGTTCTTCATCTTCTATAAGATGAGGGTGCAGGTATAATGTTTGTGTGTGTGTGTGTTGAGGAAAGGGCTCTCTGCATTTTGTCTCAAAAGGCTGCTGTCAGTGAAGTTAGATTTTCCCAGCATGGGCAGCTTTTTGGCAACCAGAGCTGTTCTCTGCATGGCTTTCTACAGCCTCTGCTCCGGTGGCCATGAGCAGGAGCCTAAACTGTACCCTGCGAGGAAACTCAGCAGGGAGAGAACAGACTCGCTGCAACCCTGAAGAGCCTAGCACTGACTTTTCAGCCCTTGTCCTGGCTTTCTGAACAGCACAAGGATCTTGCCTCTAAGTCTGTGTTGCCCTCCTCTTCTCTAGAGATGGGATAGTCCCAGTCTGGGTTGACAGAGCAGAAGGGTTGCAGCCCTAAGACACTGGAGTGATGGCATTAAGCTCTCTGGGCTCCAGCCCTCCTCCCAGCCCTCACCAGATGCTGAAGGCTGCCTCTCTCTACTCAGCAGCCAGCTGGCGAGGGAAGGACAGGTTTGATGGTTTAATCACCCAGGGACACAGTGACTATTTTTAACTGCTCAGAAAGGGAGGAAGCTGGCTGTGGATGGAATTGGACACAGGAATGTGCTGGAAGTTCCAGCTCTCTCATACCACCCTCTCTACCCAGCCCCTTCTTTAAGGATCTCCTGAATGTGACTGTGTTCTGTCTCTCCTGCCACAGAATTGTATAGCTACACTGAGAACCTGGAGTTCACCAATAACAGAAGGTGCTTTGAAGAAGATTTCAAGACTCAAGGTGATCCCAGGTCTTCACCCAGAGACCTGCTTTCTTCCTCTGACGTCTCAGCCTGCTTTTGTAAAAGGCTAAACAGAGTAGTAGTCGTCCTCACCATCACCCCATCACCATGTGCCCTTCCCTTCTGCTCACGGGACACAGGGTTCTCCATATCTCAAGTGGAGAGGCCATGGAACAGAAGCAAGAGAAGCCTGGCAGGGCTGCTTCCCTTTGTAAAGGACAGGAGGAAGAGGGATGGTGAGGTGGGGCTGGGCTGGTACCTGCAGCCCGATAGAACCCTTGGCCTTAGTGTTCAACCCCTGCCTCTGACTCTTCCACTCTCAGTAAGCATTTCATGTGCCCACACTGTGACATTTCCAGACCTCCATTTCCATACTCGGTCAGTGTCAATTCAATTTTCATTTCAACAGATGTGTAGTGAGTATTCGTTCTGTGTTGGATGCAAGAGGCAAGAATGAGAAGCAACGTCTAGAAAGATGTTATAGTCCGGGGGGAGAGGGAGGAGGCATGCACATCACAAAACTAGCTGAGGCCAAGAGAAAAATGCTGAGTATCACAGAAAAGTTGTTTGTTTTGTTTTGTTTTTTTGAGTTGGAGTCTCACTCCATCACCCAGGCTGGAGTGCGCAATGTCACACTCATGGCCACCCCAGCGTCAACCTGCTAGGCTCCGGCGATCCTTCTGCCTCAGCCTTCCAAGTAGCCGGAACTACAGGCACATACTACCATGCCCAGCTAATTTTTTATTTATTGTAGAGACAAGGTCTTGCCAATTGCCCGGGCTGATCTCGAACCCACGGGCTCAAGCAATCCACTTGCTTCGGCTTCCCAAAGTGCTGGGATTATAGACCGAGCCACCGAGCCCAGCCGAAAAGTTTTAAAATGTCTTGGGAGCAGGGCTTTTGGCTAGAGCATTAGTGAGAAGGAGGTTATTTTGTATTGGGCCTGTAAGAATGGGAAAGAGATCATTTTCTACAGGGCCTATAACGATGACTGGGAATTAGATATGTATGGAGATGGAGGGATTCCCTGAGGACAGGCAGGAGGACAGGATAGGACAGGCTGTGTGTGAAGAACAGAGGGGGTAGCAGAAGATGGAGAGACAGAGTGGATTCAGGCCAGGACACTTTGGGTCTTTTCCTTTCCTATTCCTTATTCTCTCTCAGTCACACAAGGAGAGCTTTTGGAGAGAAGAATGTGTTGGGGGCTGTGGGTTTCCTTTCAGGAGCTCTTCCGGGAAGGGGGCGGTAGCTAACCCTGTGTGTGCATGACCTTCTGCCCTCAGTGCAGGGCAAGGAATGGCTGGAGTTGGAGGAGGATGCCCAGAAGGCGTATGTCATGGGACTCCTGGACCGGCTGGAGGTGGTCAGTAGGGAGCGGCGGCTGAAGGTGGCACGGGCAGTTCTTTACCTGGCCCAAGGTGAGTGACCACCCTGACCAGCTTGAGAAGGGCGGGGCTGGGGAGAGAAGTGGCGTCATGGGGGCAGGAGAGGGGTGAGGCAGGCTGTGCCGAGAGAGCAAGGTCCCTTGCTTCTCAAGGACAGGTCTTGTCATGTGCTCGGAGGAGGCTGTGCTTATGAGGAAGATGAGGAGATGGTGTGGAGTGTGGTTCTGGATCCCTTGGGGTCCACCGGGATCGCTGCAGCCACGTCAGTGTTTATACTCCTGTTTTTTCTCTGACCTGCATTGTAATCCTGTGAAGACTAGCAGGAGGGTCGGTGTGGCCAGGGCTGGCAATGTGCCCTTGTCTGACCATGGAGACTTCTTTCATCAGCTGTGGCCTGGCCCCCAAACTGAGAGGAGGTTGGGCAGTGTCAGAGACACACACAAACCCTCTTCACTGTTTCCCACTGGCATTTGAAGGTTCAAGCCAACATAGCCTCGGGAGTGGATGCTGTGGGTAATTTGGAGATGATCAGAACTAAATGAGGTTAATTGGGGAAAAGTTTTCCAGAAGAAACTGTTAGCCTGGGGTTGGAAAGGGAAATGAAACCGCCTCACTGGATTGGTGAAAGTAAGCCTGAGATCATAAATATGAGGATTGTTGACAGAACCAGTTAGTTGGGAGCTAAAAAATTGTAGAGAAAAAAATAGAGAGGAAAGAGGGTAGACGTTGGATAAAGGAAGATGAGCAAACATGGCGGTGCCTGTTTGGCGGTGCCGGCCAACTTCCAAGTGTCAGTACCTTTATATTTTTGCCTAAGGGCTTTCTTTTTTTGTTTGTTTTTTTGAGTGAGAGAGTCTCACTCCATTGCCCAGGCTGGAATACAGTGGCATGCTCACAGCTACCCCAGCATCAATCTGCTGGGCTCAGGCGATCCTTCTGCCTCAGCCTTTTAAGTAGCCGGAACTACAGGTGTGTGCTACCATGCCCAGCTAAGTTTTTTTTATATGTTGTAGAGACGAGGTCTCACCAAGTTGCCCAGGCTGGTCTCGAACTCCTGGGCTCAGTCAGTCTTCTCGCCTTGGCCTCCCAAAGTGCTGGGATTACAGGCTTGAGCCACCACACCCGGCCAGGGCTTTTTTAAAAATTTCTTTTATTTTTCAGAGATAGGGTCTCACTGTGTTGCCCAGCCTGGTCTCAAACTCAAGCACATCTACCATCTCAGCCCCCGAGTTGCTGGGATTACAGGCATGCGCCACCATGCCCAAGGGCCTTTTCTGCAGCCCACACAGGGCAGCCAGGAAGCATAGCAAATTAATGTTCAGTGCCCCTCGTCCAGTGCCTTTCTCACCCCTTGCGAATGAGATGACCCTGAGTTTTGTGTTTTATGCTTTTCTAGAGCTTCCCCTTAATGTGAATGCTTTTGGCTGCCTTTTCTTCCCTGTTTCACTCTCCCAGTTCTTTACGATGATCCCTGGTCAGTTCCCAAGTAAACCGTTTGCACTTGAATCCTCACTTATCTCAGGCTCTGCTTCTGAGGGAACCCGCGTTGCTGTGAATAAGTACACTGGACATGAGCCTGGAGACTGTCTCTCCTCCCCTGACTCATTCCAGGAAGTTCTAGGGGTCCTATAATACCTTCAGATTGCCAGGCAGGGCGGACGGGAAGGTCTCATGCTTATGGGGTAGGTGGAAGGAGCCAGGATGCTGCCTCCCTCAACCCCTGTGGCGGCTGTCTGGTCCTTTAGGCACTTTTGGGGAATGTGACTCAGAGGTCGATGTGCTCCACTGGTCCAGGTACAACTGCTTTCTGCTCTACCAGATGGGAACCTTCTCGGCCTTCCTGGAGCTGCTCCACATGGAAATCGAGTGAGGAGCCTGGGGGAGGGCAGGCCGGGACACCCCTTCCTGAAAGGGCCTCCTGTCCCACACTGGTGCTTACCGTAGAGACCCCTGTGGGGAGCATCTGGTTTGTGTCCAGCGCAGCACTAAGCGAAATGGGACTGCTGGAGGAATGGGACTGCCACAGAGGCTCCCTGAGGTGGCAAGGAAACCTGGGGGCTCCTTTTCCTTAGACCAGTCATCAGTGGCTGCATAGCTAGGGGATGGCAGGTGCTGGTGTGTGTGATAAGTGAGGACGCACAGGGGAAAGAGGCCTAGGGGTTCTCGTTCTTTCCCTCTGCCTCTGGCAGCAACAGCCAAGCCTGTAGCAGTGCCCTGCGGAAACCCGCCGTCTCTATTGCCGACAGCACAGAGCTCCGGTGAGTGGGGCTGGCTGTGGGCTTGGAATGGGGATGATTAGCACCGGGCTGCCCTCTCTCCAAATCCCAGATGACTTAGGCCTTCAGGAAGTTTCCCTCTTGCTAACCTCACCGGGGTGGGCTCCCCAAGGCTGTCCCTGAGGTCTCTGACTGTGGGCTGGGACCTGCCTTGGGAACTTTCTGTGACCCCTCTGTGACTCCAGGGTGCTGCTGAGTGTCATGTACCTCATGGTGGAAAATATTCGCCTGGAGCGAGAGACAGATCCCTGTGGCTGGAGAACAGCCCGGGAGACCTTCCGCACTGAGCTGAGTAAGGTGGCACTTGAAGAGGGCGGGGGTGGGGCTGATGGTGTGGGGAGCAGAGCATCTGCCTGGGAGACACGGACAGTCCTTTTTTAAAAAATTAGCATCCTGGCGGGGCTCAGTGGCTCAGCCTATAATCCCAGCACTTTGGAAGGCCGAGGCAAGTGGATTGCCTGAGCCCGTAGGTTCGAGACTAGCCCAGGCAATTTGGCAAGGCCTCATCTCTACAATAAAAAATTAGCCGGGCATGGCAGCACCCCTATAGTTCCGGCTACTTGGAAGGTTGAGGCAGCAGGATTGCCAGAGCCCAGCAGGTTGACACTGGAGTGGCCATGAGTGTACCACTATGTACCACTGCATTCCAACCTGGGTAGCGGAGTAAGACTCAAAAAAAAAATTTAATATCCTTTTTTTTAGGACAGACACTGCACAGCAGGCATGAGGGCCAGGCTTGATTGACTCCATCGATCTGTGAGCTAGGACCTGTCGTAGAACTTCTTTGTGCCTTGGTTTCCCTGTTATAAATGGGGATGGCCATCCCTCTCCATCACAAGCTCCCATGAACAAATGAGTTGATCACCCTGAAAACTGAGTTCTGTCCCTATGTAAGTTGGTGCTTTCATTTGACAGGGATAGGTTAGGAAGGCCTGCTGGACTTTACAAATATAGGTATTGATATGGGCAAGTGAAGTGAGTTGAGCCCCGCAGCCAGAAGTAAGGGCTGCTGCTTCTGGTTTGGCATCTACCCCCAAGCATCACCCTAGGACCACTGCTAAGCATACCTTGCGACTTCCCTTCCTGCCCTTGAGGGGCTTCTGCCTGCTGGGCTCCTTCCACCCGGGGGCTTTCTAGGCCTCCCCCTGAGAGCCAAGGGCTCAAATTTTTCAGGGTAGGTGAGTGCCTTCCTAGGCTTCAGGATCAGAACTGTGGGGCAGGGTTTCTGCCGCCTTGGCCTCCCTCTCTCGCTGGCCTTACTCTTTCAACACCTCCCTCCACGCCCCAGGCTTCTCCATGCACAACGAGGAGCCTTTTGCCCTCCTGCTCTTCTCCATGGTGACCAAGTTCTGCAGTGGCACGGCCCCCCACTTCCCCATCAAGAAGGTCCTGCTCCTGCTTTGGAAGGTGGTCATGGTGAGCTGCTGACCCTCGCCCTCCCATCCCACCACACCAGCAATGTCCCGTGTGCCTCATTTTCTCCTAGGCCAGTTCCAGGAGGCTGGAGCGGGGCAGCAGGACAGAGCAGCCATCAGCCAACAGCTGATGAGGAGGGGCGATGGGTTGTCCTGGGAACGTGAGACGTCCTGTGCCAGGGCAGGCTTCCCGTTGCTCCTGGTTGGAGATGCCACCCCATGAGCCGGGATGTGGGACACCACCCCTACAGAACCAGTGTTAGATGGAAAGAATACAGGCTAAAAGTCAGGAGGGCTGGACTCTGCCGAGTCGGAAGAACTTTGGGCAACTCTGTGCCTCAGTTTTTCTAACTGTAAAATGTTGGGGTGAGTGCCTGTCCTCCCTCCAGATAAAGGATTTTCTTTAAAAAAAAAAAAAAAAAAAAAGCCAGGTGTGGTGGCTCACGCCTGTAATCCCAGCACTTTGGGAGGCGGAGGCAAGAGGATTGCCTGGGTCCAGGGATTTGAGACCAGCCTGGACAACTTGGCGAACCTCATCTCTATAATAAATCAAAGAATTAGCCAGGTATGGTGGTATGTGCCTAGAGTTTCAGCTACTTGGAAGGCTGAGGCGGAAGGATCACTTGAGCCCAGCAGGTCGAGGCTGTGGTGGCCATGAGCATGCCACTGCACTCCAGCCTGGGTGACAGAGTGAGACTCCGACTTAAAAAAAAAAAAGAAAGAAATGGCCAGGTGCAGTGGCTCAAGACTATAATCACAGCACTTTGGGAGGCAGAGGCAAGAGGATTGCCGGAGCCCGCAGGTTCGAGACCAGCCTGGGCAACATGGTGAGAACTCGTCTCTACAATAAATAAAAAAAAGCTGGGCATAGTAGCGTGCACCTGTAGTTCTGGCTACTTGGAAGGCTGAGGCAGAAGGATCATCTAAGCCCAGCAGGTCGAGGCTGCAGTGACTGGGAGCGTGCCACTGCACTCCAGCCTGGGCGACAGAGTGAGACTCCAACTCAAAAAAAAGAAAAAAAAGTCCTTCCAAGGATATGGTTGCAGTCTTGTTACAATTATTCAACCTGATTTTTCAGCTTCCGGCCCACAGGGCTGGCTGAACCATATACCCTCCAGGCAGCCTCACAGGGGAACTGTCTCCTGACCCCAGAGGAGATTGACTCTGAGGGCAGATATCTGGATGTACTTCTTAAAAAGAGAGATCGGCCCAGTGTTCCTGAAGCATCTGGCCCCCACTCCAGTCTTAGAGATGTGAATCCACCATTATTCTCTGATCTACTTTCTAAATAAACTTTTTCAGTCCTACCAAAAAAAGGAGATTGTTTCCTATTTTCTCAGTGGAAGCCCTCAGGGGTGCCTTTCCCAAGTTCTGGCAATGTCCCCATCCGGCTTACCCTGGTCCCTGGGCTCCTCAGGCAGGATGGTGACTGTATCTACCCTATCCTGCTTTGCTACTTCCTTGCTAAGGAACGAGTCTGAGGGGTCTGGAGTTCGAGGCTCTCTTCCTCCATGTTTCCTGGCCTCCTCCCGCTGACTCCCCTCACTTCCTTTCTTCTCTGCCCCTTCCCTGTTTCCTCCTCAGTTTACCCTCGGAGGATTTGAACATCTTCAGGCTCTCAAAGTCCAGAAGCGGGCGGAACTGGGGCTGCCTCCACTGGCGGAGGACAGTATCCAGGTGGTGAGGAGCATGCGCGCTGCCTCCCCACCCTCTTACACTCTGGACCTGGGGGAGTCCCAGCTGGCGCCACCACCCTCCAAGCTGCGAGGCCGTCGTGGTTCTCGAAGGGTATGAACAAAGGCAGACAACGGTGTTGTGACACTGGCTGGCCACAAATCAACATCCTGAGCTACTGGGTGTGGGGTGGAAAGGGGAGTCAATAACTCAGCTCATCCTTGCCTGGGTAGGCACTGTGACTGCTTTGAAATCTTAGAGTTTGCTTTGGCCTCTGTCCCTCTTCCTTGACAGGCCTTGGATTTTCTGACGTAAGTAACACTGTAATGTCGCATCATATAGCTATCTCTTGCTACAGGATTATCGGCCTGGGCCTCAATGCCTTAGCAGTCTGAACAGCAGTCAGGGTATAACCTTGGGGATGGGGACCTAGCCCCGGAAGATCTGTGTGCCTGGACTGAGGCAATTTACCTTTTTTTTGGCAACAAGGTTTACTCTGAGCTAGCTACACTCTTGTCTGGACCTGGAACCAGAGGCTTACTACATTTGAGAAATGACAGGTTAGGGTTCCAGGTGTATAGTCACACATTGCTTAACAACAGGAATACATTCTGAGATATGTGACATTATGCAATTTTGTCATTGTGTGAGATTGCATCATAGAGTGTGCTTACACAAACCTAGATGGTGTAGTCTACTGCACACTTAGGCATATAGTCTATTACTTTTAGGTTAAAAACCCATATGGCAGAATTCCCTACCGAATACTGTATGGAATTATAACCCAATGGTATTAGTGTATCTAAAAATAGAAAAGGTACAGTAAGAACACAGTACTACCAAGCCAGCATAGTGGCTCAACACCTGTAATCCCAACACTTTGGGAAGTGGAGACAAGAAAATTGCCTGAGGCTAGGGGTTCGAGACCACTAAGCAACTTGGCAAGACCTCATCTCTATAATAAATTTAAAAATTTAATTTAATGTGGTGGCACATGCCTGTAGTTCCAGGCTAAGGCAGAAGGATTGCCTGAGCCCAGCAGGTCAAGGCTGGGGTAGCCGTGAAGATACCACTGCACTCTATCCTGGGTGACAGAGTGAGACTCCAACTCAAAAAAACAAACAAAACAGTATTATCTTATGGGTACACCATTGAATGTGCAGTCCATTGTTAACCAAAGTGTCTGTTATACAACATGTTACTTATAGTCTACAGTCACGAAAAGGTCAGAATGACAAGTCGTATAATGTCGCGTCACATAGCTATATCTTGCTACAGGCTTATCGGCCTGGGCCTCAATGCCTTAGCAGTCTGCCTGGCCCACTTCATTTCATCAGCAGGGCTAGACAGTCATGCTCAGTCATCCAGTCTACATTCTCTGCAGTGCAATTTTTCTAACCATTATTTTCTTGTTTTATAAAGCAACGCTTACTCATTGTAGAAAATTTGGAACAAATATAAAAATGTGATGAAAGGAGAAAGGAAAAATCACCCACAACCTTAACAACCAGAGGCAGTCACTGTTAACTTTTTGGCCTATTTCTGTCCAACCTTTTTTTCTTTCTGTGACAAGATTTAAAATTCTAAACCCGCTTCCTCTGCCTAGCAGCAAGCTTCTGTCCTCCTCTTCCTCAGTCAGCCAGCTGGTATACACTTACAGAAGGCAAACTAGATGAATGTTCACCTAAGCAGAGCATAATTAAGAAGGAAAGTGCTGGCAAAAAAAAAAAAAACACACCCGTGCTTTCCAAAAGCTAGTAACTGTGACCTTGGGATGATCTGTTCTCTGTTCCCTGGCCACTGGTGTGTTTGCCTGAATCTTCTTGTCCTGGGATTGGGCCTGGTGAGGACAGTAGGGCTGAGCTGGGGAGTGGGCTGAGTTCTGACTCCATGCTCCCTGAAGTCTGGAAGCCCACGGGGTAGGGGGTGACCACAGACAGGGATACCCAGGGTGAAAGCTCTGCACACCTTCCCTCCCTCCTCCCCCTCCAGCAACTCCTCACTAAGCAGGACAGCCTGGACATCTACAATGAACGGGATCTCTTCAAGACTGAGGAGCCAGCCACAGAGGAGGAAGAGGAGTCTGCCAGTGATGGGGAGCGAGCCTTGGATGGAGAGTTAGACCTGCTAGAGCAGGACCCTCTGGTGCCACGTCCACCCTCACAGGCACCCCTCTCTGCCGAGCGGGTGGCTTTTCCCAAGGGCCTCCCCTGGGCCCCAAAGGTCAGGTAGGTTTCAACAAACCCCCTGTGTGTTGGGGTTTCAATTACCAAAGGCCCAGGATGAAGCCATCTCTGTATTCAAGGCTCCTAGTCTGAAGTTCTCTCTGTTGACTGCTGCCTCTCCCCACCGTCCAGTCCTCCAACTGGGGGGGTAGGAGCTCAGAAAGCTTCTTTCTCTCAAGATTTGCTTTTCTTCCCTTGTCTGGGTTTGGTCTCTCCACCATCAGACAGAAGGACATTGAGCACTTCTTGGAGATGAGCAGGAACAAGTTCATCGGCTTCACCCTGGGGCAGTAAGTGACTGGACGGTCAGAACTGGCCACAGAGTAGGTACTGGCAGGGTGGGAGCAGACGACTTGGATAAAGGATGTGGCCTGGTGGTCCTAGCGCAGCCTAGAGCCCAGGCCCAGGTAGCTCCAGTGGCGACTTCAGGCTCTTTCTATGGATTTCCTTTCTCTGGGTTTCTTCCACTCCTCAAGGAGCCCTGGTGTTTTCAGCCAGGTGTAGAACCTTGCGCAAGAGGTCCTTTCCCTCCTGGGCCTCAACTTCCTCATGGGAGTCTTGATCAGATGGTCCTTCAGGCTCTTCCTGCTCTGACTGGCTAAGATTCTATGAAGAGGAGACATGGTCAGAACAGATACCGTTGTCCCTGTTTCCTACCCCGAGGAACTCCTCTCACCAGTCTCCTCTCACAGTCCAGAGGCTTCTTGCCTGGGGCTTCACAGTCAAGGTGTGACTGGGCTGCATTCCCTTTAAAGAGGGCCCTGCCACTCCCATATTGAGTGAGTCCCTCCTGATGTGCAGGAACCCGTCTGTGGACCATTGCACTTGTTGTGTCCTGAGGCACTAATGAGGGACCTGGAAGTTTACCAAGGAAGGTGCAGTGCACCAGTGGTCGATGAAGGTAGCATGGCTCACGGGATGCCAGGCAGTAGCTGTAGCTCTCTGTGCTTCTAATGCTGTGCTCTTGTGTGTCTGGCCTTTCCCAGGGACACAGACACCTTGGTTGGATTGCCCAGGCCCATCCATGAGAGTGTGAAGACCCTAAAACAGGTGAGTGGGCAGGCTCTCAGGCTTCAGGGACAGGGAGTCATGGGGCAAGGCAGGTGACCAGGGTTCCAGCACTAGGCAGGGCTCGTGTACCAGATTCTTTCTGGATCTTCTGCAGTTCCCCTGTAAGCCTTTGGCCAAATAGGAAAAATCCAGTCTCTCCCGCCTCACCCCGTCTCCTACATTCAGACAGATGGAAAGTGCTCCTTCTTCCTCTTGCTCCTTTCCCCTTCCCATCCTTCTCTCGCACGCCCCACTGCTCTCTTCCTTTCCCTTCACTAATCTCCCCCCATACGTCCACTGATTCAGAGGCCCAGGGCCCAGTAGGCGTCTGCTCTGTGTCTGCTGTGTGAGTGAGCATGGTGAGTGTGGAGTCAAAATTCAGGCATACACACACAGGCATCCAAACTCCCAGGGCATGGCCCAAAGGCCCAGGCCCAGTCTTGGCTTCTCGCACTCTGTTTGAGGGTAAATGCTTCAGTATTTGCTTCTGTTCAACAAAGTAGAAACAGAGTAACAAACTCTGAAGCACTTTGGTGCTAATGATGCAGAGGTAATAAAGACTCTTGCCTCCAGCAAGTTCACGTCTGTGTTGGGGGACAGACCCATGAGGATACTTCTTCCTCTTGGTGAAGCAAGTAGGAGCCTGGACCATGTGTGATCGAGGCCCTGAGCCTTTGTGATGCCTTCTTGTCCCCGCAGCACAAGTATGTCTCCATTGCAGACGTGCAGATGAAGAATGCGGAGGAGCTGGAAAAGTGCCCCATGTCCCTGGTGAGTCCCAGGGGTCTGGAAGGAGGAGGAGGGAGGGAAGCTCTCTGGCTGGCAGAGCGCGTGTGCGTGCATTCAGTCAGCTCGTTGGGCTCTTAGCGCAGCCCAGGCAAGCAGGCAAGGGCCCTGCTTTCGTGATATATTGAAATCAGGGAAGAAAGATAAACAAACAAGTAAACAAAGCCATCAGAGAATGGTAGCCCCAACAAAGAAGAGTCAAACAGGATGACATGATGGAAGCATCAGTGGACAGCTGGAGATCAGGCAGTCGGGGCAGGTAGGCCTCTGAGAAGGTGCCACTTAAGCTAAAGCCACAGGAGCATCCACGCAGAGAGAACAGCTTACCGAGGAACAGCAGGCTCGGGGTCGGGGATGGTGTGAGAAGGCCAGGTGGGGCAGAGCACAGGGTAGAGCTGGGGTCCTCAAGATGAGTCATAGGGGACCTGGGGCCACATAGCAGTAGCCCTGCAACAAAGGGAGGGAGCTACAGTTGACACACAGCACAGAGGAGGCCTTTAGAGATGATTGGAGGAGTGCCGTGATCTAACTCAGGTTTTTACACATGTGGACTGGGCCAGGAGAGAGGAGAAGCGGGGAAACTGGTCAGGAAGCTCTTACCATAATCAAGGTGCGAGGTGATGCTCACCTCAACTGGGGGAGTAACCATGAAGACAGGGAGAGGCAGGTGAATTTGGCTTATATTTGGGAAGTGTAACTGAAGGCATGCCATGGGAACCCAACTCCCTCACTCGCCCTCACTCCTGAGCCGCTTGCCTCTCCTTCTGGGCTTACAGAGCCTTCTAGAGCTCCCTGTGGGCCTCAGATTGACACCACAGGAAGGACCACAGTGTGGGCATCTGTTCCAGCATCCCAAGCCCTGGGTGGTCACTCAGACCAGCCTGATGATCCTATAGGAAAGGAAACTAGGACCAGAGAGGGCAGGTGACCTATTCAGGGTCTTACAGTGAGTCATTAACAAGGCAAGGACAGCAACCTGGATTCGACTTCCAGCCTCAAGATCTTTCCATTCTACCTCTCACAACCAAGAAAACCTGGCTTTTGGTCACCTGGAAAGTGACCTTGGCAAACTGTATATGTCTTGCCATAGGGGGAAGAGGTGGTGCCAGAGACACCATGTGAAATGCTCTACCAGGGAATGCTGCACAGCCTCCCCCAGTACATGGTAAGGCGCCGGCTGGGTCCCAGCTGCCCTTGCTGCTGTGAGGGACAGACAGCTCCAACCGTTCCAAATTGAGCACTCCATTCCTTGACTTGTCCCCTGAGCCTTTGCCCTGTGACAAAGCATTCTCTGACGCATGAGAATTCCGAGCCTTCCTTGGGCTCTTCTGAAGGTGCTGTCTTCCTGGTCCTTCTTGGGGAGGGAAGAGTATGAGGTGGCGTCTCTGCAGGACATGTGGAGCCCTCATCCTAGGTAAGCACTGGGCTCCACTGAGACTTGCTGCAGTCTGCCTTGTCCTAGATAGCTTCTGGCTGGGGATTGGGAAGGTTCCGACAGTTCGAGTTACAGGGAGGAAAAGGCTGGGAGAAGCTGGCCTCATCACTCCCACCTTATTTCTGTGCACTGCTCCTTCCATTTTCCCCTTTGGATAGAGCAGTCTTTTTTTTTTTGAGTTGGGGTCTCACTCTGTCGCCCAAGCTGGCGTACGGTGGCATGATCGTGGCTCACTATAGCCTCAACCTTCTGGGCTCAGGCGATCTTTTCACCTCAGCCTACCAAGTAACTGGGCTTACAGGCACGTGCCACCACACCCGGCTGATTTTTTTAGAATTTTGTAGAGATCAGGTCTCACTCACTATGTTACCCAGGCTGGTTTTGAATTTGTGGGCTTAAGCAGTCCTCCCGCCTCGGCCTCCCAAAGGACTGGGATTGCAGGCGTGAGCCACCGCACCTGACTGGAAAGAGCAGTCTTGAAACAGAACAGCTTGTGAGCTCCATTTGGCTTCCTCCTTTGCCTCACAGGCAGACCTCCCAGGACTGGGCACCTGTTTGCCCTTCTGGGTACTGGGGAGATTTGGTCACAGAGAAAAGAACTTAGTGAAAGCTTTAAAACACTTTCCATAGGGCTGCTGAGGGGTGGCCAGGGATGGATTTCCTCATTTTCTCCTTCCCAGATTGCTCTGCTTAAGATTCTGCTGGCGGCAGCCCCCACCTCCAAGGCTAAGACAGACTCCATCAACATCCTGGCTGACGTCCTGCCTGAGGAGATGCCGTGAGTGCTTTGGTGGGCACTGCCGGGTCCTGGCTGTCTTCTCTGCAGGGTCTCTCTTATTCCTGCCCATCCTGCTAACACTTCTAGGGACTGTCTCCAAAGATCTCCCCTTCCCTGTCAGTACCCCCTTTCCCTTGCAGGGCTCTTTGCTCTGCTCTTTTTTTAGCTCAGAGCTGAGGGTCTGAGGGTGGCACCCGTCGCAGTGGCCAGGTACCCACGTATATGGGTGGACATTGCCGAGGGGGGTGCTGGCCCTGAGAGAGTCGGAAGCAAGAAACGAGTGGAGCCCTCCCAGTGGGCTCACACGGCACTGCAGAGGCTTCCCAGGCACAGAAGGCCCGCTTTCCAGGCCCTGGCTCTTGCATAGACTATATCACACCCGACACTTGGGTCCTCGTGGCCTCCCAGGCCGCCCTCTGCACCGATGCCTCCTCTCCCCACTGTAGCATCACTGTCCTCCAGAGCATGAAGCTGGGCATCGACGTGAACAGGCACAAGGAGATCATCGTGAAGAGCATCGCCGCCCTGCTCCTGCTGCTCCTCAAACACTTCAAGCTCAACCATGTGTACCAGGTGGGTGGCCAGGAGCGTATCCTCAGACCTCGGCGTTCCCCCGGGCACTGTCTCTCAAAGGAGGGAGGCGGGGCCTGTGGGGTTCCACCTCTTCCCTGTCCTCACTCAGGGAATCCACATGCCAGGGGAGGCAGAAGGTGTAGGATGTGGGGACGGTCTTGGAAATGTGTCTGTGGCCTGTGCAGGGGATCCCAGGGTTGTGGCTGGGAAGTTCTAGCTTCCTGAGAATATCCCGCTCATCTGGAAACAATGCAAGACAGAACTTCAACATTTCACAAATGGGGGGGGGGGGGGATGTGACCATACTTTTCTATATGTGGAAGACTTTTCTGGCATTTGAGATCTAATTCTGAATAGCACACAGTTCTGGCTCTTAAGGGCTTCAAAGTCTTATGAAGGATACAGATGTGTAAACAGCCACTTAGAGAGAGGTGCTGAGATCCAAGTGAGCACTGGCTGCTATGGAAACACCCACTTCAACTCGAGGTGGAGAAGAGGTGGCTCTGACCTGAGTCCTAAAGAAAGAGATGTAGGACAGGCACGGTGGCTCATGCCTATAATCCCAGCACTTTGGGAGGCTGAGGTGAGAGGATTACCTGAGCCCTCGGGTTCAAGACCAGCCTGGGCAACTTGGCGAGACCTCATCTCTACAGTAAATCAAAAAATGAGCCAGGCATGGTGGCATGTGCCTGTAATTCCAGCTACTTGGAAGGCTGAAGCAGAAGGATTACCTGAGCCCAGCAGGTCGAGGCTGCGGTGGCCAGGACTGTGCCAGTGCCTTCCAGCCTGGGTAACAGAGTGAGATTCCAACTCAAAAAAAGAAAAGAAACAGATATAATCCAGGCACAGTGGCTAACACCTGTAATCCCAACACTTTGGGAGGCAGAGGCGAGAGGATTGCCTGAGCCCAGGGATTCGAGTCCAGCCTGGGCAACCTGGCGAGACCTTGTCTCTACAATAAATCAAAAACTAAGCTGAGCGTGGTAGTGCACTCCTGTAGTTTCAGCTACTTGGAAGGCTGAGGTGCAAGCATCACCTAAGCCCAGCAGGTAGAGGCTGCTGTGGCCATAAGTGTGCCACTGCACTCCAGCCTTGGCTACAGAGTAAGACTCAGACTCAAAAAAAAAAAAAAAGAAAAGAAAAAAACAGATGTTAACCAGGATATGGAGTCAGCAGGGAAGGACAGGGAATATTTCAAGCAGAAGAGTTTGTATGCAAAGTTCAGAAAGGAGAGAGCTCAGTGCCTGTAGAAACTAATAAATGACACTCGAGTCCCATCTGGGTAAAGAGAGATGGGCATGGTGATACCTGAAACCGGAGGAACTGGCAGGGAGCAGTGCCCTAATAGAGCTTGTGTGGCGCCTCGTTTAATTCTCTCCACCCACTGAGTAGTCTTGTTTTAATGCCTGTTTCACAGATGAGGAAACCAAGGCTAATAGAGGTTAAGAACCTGTTTCTCCGTGAAATCATCGTTTGCCATGCTAAGGAGTTTGGATTTGATTCTGTGGGTACTGCCACAATATAGAGACGAGGGCAGCAGATGGAAGCTTCCTGTCCATGCCTGGCTCATCCCAGAGGCTCCACCCTACCTCTTACTAAGAAGTCAGACTAAAGCTTGCTGGTAGAAGAACAGGTCCTGGCTGGGTGTAGTGACTCATGCCTGTAATCCCAGCACTTTGGGTGGCTAAGGTGGGAGGAGCCCAGGAGTTTGAGACCAGCCTAGGCAACGTGGCTAGACTCGTCACTAAAAAAAAAAAATCAAAAAATTAGCTGGACATGATGGGTACACCTGTAGTCCCAGTTACTCGGGTGACTGAGGTGGAAGGATCACCTGAGCCTGGGAAGTTGAGGCTGTGATAGCCATGATTGTGCCACTGCACTCCAGCCTGGGTGACAGAGTGAGACTATGACTCAAAAAAGAAAAGAGGAAGAACAGGTCATCAGAGTACAAGGAGACTCCTGCAGGGTCTGAGTTCATGACCTTACCAACCAGGGTATTTCTCTACTTTAGTACATTCAAAGACATCCTTGTTAGGATGTCCTGGGTTCACACATTTCGGCCAGCGTTTGGTGAGCAGCAGCAGGGCTGGGAGGAGCAGGGTGAAGAGGAGACAGTGTTTTTGGTGGAAGAAAACAGAGAAGTGTGGATGTGTGTTTACTTCTGCTTCTCTTGGCGGGCAACATGTGGATGGACAGCCAGACCGGTGCAGGGCTTGGTGGGCCTTGCCAGTGTGTGTCAGTGTCTGTGAATCCTGACAGCGCTACTGGCACATCTCAAACTGAAAGCAGTTTCTCATTAGTTAATAGTGGGTACGTGTTGTCTTTTCCATCTGGGCCTTTGGAAAATACCCTGGGTCAGTGTCCAGGGAGAAAAGACTGAGAGGAAGAAGGAAGTGGTCTTGGTTTGAGCTGACTCCCACCTCTAACCACATACACGGGCAGAGGGCAGCTTAGCTTGCTGCCTCAACTACTCACTTCTTGGTGATCAGGAAGAGCTGTGGGGGTGAAAACACTGCTGTTCTCTGCTTTTCCCATCCCCTTTCTGTACTGTCCAGGCATACTGGCTTCTGGATCTGGAGACGAACCATGTTGGTACTCCTCAAGTGGACCCCATGACACTGCTCTTAGGGCCCCCTGCCCCACGAGGCCTTCATGTACACAAATCTCATCCCAGTCCAAGAGAGAGTGATGGTGCCCCACCTTCCGGTGTGTAGCCCGTCAGACATCTTGGACTTCTCAGTGTAGCGTCTTTTGACTGGAGGGCTCTTGTTCCTTCATTCATTAAAATACTTACAGATGGCCCAAGTGCTGGGGATAATAACATAGACTAAACAGACTGGGACTGGCGCCTGCACCCAGTGATCCATCTGGCTGCTGTGTGCCATCCCTATCCTGACCCAGTGATGCCCATAGTTGCCAGGCATGAGCTGCACCTGACCCTGCTGTACCAATCACAGCTGAAACGTTATGAGCCGGAGGTTGGGTGTGGAAAATGACTCCCTCAGGGAGTCTCCCCTTCTTGTTGGGCTTAGGAACAAACCTCACTTTAATTCTGTCTATTGGAGGGGATTTTCTTTCAGGCTTGTTTGTTTTGTGCTTTGGTCAGGAGCTTATAATGTAACTGCAGAGTGTCCCTTCCCTAGAGGATGGGCTGGCTGAAGACAATTCTCCCCATTTCTGAGACATGAAGGCTGCTGGCACAGTGGACAATGATGAGTCTCGGGAATGGGTGTTAGATTTGTACTTCTGCCTCTTGTTTTCATATCTACTTTCTGTTCTTCTCCTATTAGCAGCCCTTTCTGCTCTGGTCTTTTCCTTTAGTTTGAATATGTATCCCAGCATCTGGTGTTTGCCAACTGCATCCCCTTGATCCTGAAGTTCTTCAATCAAAATATCTTGTCATATATCACCGCCAAAAACAGGTATGGACTCCAGGCAGGCTTATTTCAGGGGACTGTTTGGGGTTGGTCTCAGAGCCTTTCAGTTCTCTTGATGCCCCTGGTCCCTCCTGGTCACTGTTCAATTTAATTTCATTGAAGTGTTAGCTGGTGGGCTTATGGTTTGGCCTCTTCACAGAAGTAATGTGTATTTTGATAGTTTTGCAGGCCAGGCACAGTGGCTCAGCCTATAACCCCAGCACTTTGGGAGGCCGAGGCAAGAGGATTGCCTGAGTCCAGGGGTTCGAGACCAGCCTAGGCAACTTGGTGAAACCTTGTCTCTACAATAAATAAATAAATAAATAAATAAATAAAAATTAGCTGGACACAGTGGCACACGCCTGTAGTCCCAGCTGTTTGGAAGGCTGAGGTGGAAGGATCACAGGAACCCAGCAGGTCGAGGCTGCAGTAGCCGGGAAGGTGCCACTGCACTCCAGTCTGGGTGACGGAGTGAGACTCCAACTAAAAAATAATAATAATAATTTAAAATTGGGTGAAAATTCTCCCTTTTTTCTAAAATTTCATCTTATTTCTTCATTTGAAACTCTGGTTGTCAACATTCATACATTTATAACTTTAAAGTAT
>CAUYQG010021480.1:0-27860 GCA_963574415.1 Tarsius wallacei
GGGCATGAGGGTCATGTCGTTTTTGATCAATTACTGAACATTTAGTTACCCATCATAAAATGGACAAAAATGTTGAAAGACTCTCCAAAAAGGAAAAAAAAAAAAAAAGTAAATGAAGCTAAACACATCTTTTCACAACAATGCTAACAGGTACACTGACAACAATGGGTTCCTAGAACACATACCTAGCAGAGGAATTCTATACTACAAGGGGCCCAAAAAATAATTTCAGACATTTTTGCCCCTGCTACCCCGCATAGTTTGCAAATATTGTCTTTTATTTGGTAGATTGAATATTTACTCTGTTGATTATTTTTTATGCAGAAGTTTTTTATTTTAATGAAGTTTCACTTTTTTGTTTGTTTGTTTGTGTTGCATTTGCTTTTGGTGTTTTAGCCATAAATTATTTGCGTAGGCTAATATCAAGAAGAGGTTTTTTTTAATGTTTTGTTCTAGGATTTTGAGGTTTTAGGTTTTACATTTAAGTGTTTAAACCATCTTGAATTAATCTTTTATATGATAAGAGATAGAAATACAGAATCCATGTTTAATGAACAATAGAAAATAGAGAGAAATGGTTCAAAAATAATACTTGTCTTCTGTAACTAATTTAGAGCTTTATTGGTTGATGTTGCAGATAGAAAGCTTGTATGTGGAATAACTTGGGCCTGATTATCAAACTCTACATTATCAACCCAATGTACTTTTGGGTAATTTTTCTTTTCATTGTGATTATTTCACACCAGACGTTTCTAAAGACAGATCATTTTGTCAGCATCATAATTTAACTTCAACTTAAGCTAATTTTGAAGATGTAGAAACAAAAGTTAATCTAATAATTGATAAGATGGGTAACTGTTTATGTGAGACATAATTAAGAATGAAAGAGGGCATCCACACTAGTAATAGCAGTGTTCCTTTTCCTGTGATGAGTTCCAAAGACATGCAAGGGACAATAGAAGAAAAACGAACATAGTGTTTCACAGTATTTCTGTTATAAATACACATACTTGGACTAAGTTAATAGGACTATTTATATTGAGCATTTTCAAAGAAAGTAGATTTTAGGTGCTCTTACCACACTTTCACTGCAAAACAAACAAACAAACAAACAAAAAACCCTGGAAGGTAATAAATATGTTAAAGGATTTAAGTGTGGTAATCATTTCACTATGGATACATGTTGCAAAACACCATGTTGTACACCATAAATTTATATAACAACATAAGAATTTATTTCCAATACAGTATTGAATTACTATACATTCATTGACACCCACCTCTCAATTTTATGCCTATTTCTCAATAAACTGATTTAAATGCATCCCAAGGAATAATCTCTCTAGTGAAAAACTTACAGTACATAAAATGTCAATGTCAGTTAAAATAATCCAGATTGGTTTGCACATTTAGAGTCATGACAAAATAATTTGATTCTAAATCTGTCAGGATTTTTTTTTTCGAAAGGAAATAATCTTTAATATTATTAGTGACATGGCAGTGTGAAGGGATACAGTGCTAAAAATATATTCTAGCCAACCAAATAAACCTTAGCACAAGTACTTGGGAAATGAGACAAGATAATTTCTTGAACCCAGGAGTTGGGTTCTATACCACTGTGCTTCATCCTGAGTGGCAGAGTGAGACTTTGGCAAGAAAAGAGGATGGAAAAAGAAACAAAAAGAAATAGAAAGAAAGAAAGAAAGACAGGAAGGAAGGAAGAAAGAAAGAAAAAAGGAGGAAAAGGGAAAGAACAAAGAAAAAAAGAAAATATTTATCTTCACATCTGTAGAATAATTTTTAAAATTTATACATAAAATAGGAATGCCCTTCCAGCTAAAAAAATATAAATTATTTATAAATATTTTAATCTATGTATTTTTTTCCCATTGATACAAGGTGATGTGAAGGGTTGTTTTCCAAAACCTTCAGAAAATAGAAAATAACATTGGACAAAAGATACTTTTCCATTTCTTTTCTCTCACACTTTTGTGCTCCATTATATTTTTAAGAGCTGAGAGCTGGGACCCTGAAAAGTGTATTTCCTAGGTGCCTTTCTTGACTGCCAGTTAAAATCTGATGGAAGTGTATAATGGAAATGGGAGGACCTCTGGGGGGGTCTTCAGTGCCCTCTATATACTTCTGGCTTTTGTCAACACTTTATCAGCAACAAAAGGGAACATCACAGAGCCTTTTCATGGGTCGAGACTTCAATGCCCCGAAGCTTCATGGTGCTTCCATCTCCATTGATCTGTTTTCTGTCATTATTTTGCCTATTTTTCAAAATGTCATATAAATTGAATCTATAGTATGAAGCTTTTAAAGTCTGGCTTGTTTCAGATATCCTGATACATCTGAAATTCATACAGGTTGTTGTATCTATTGGTAGTTTATATCCTTCCTCCCTTCTGGTTAAGTTCTATTTCATTGTATAAATGTGATATAATTGTGATTATTCACTCAAAGTTTGAAGATATTTGGACCATTTTCAGTTTTAAGCAACTATATATAAAGGCACTATAAACATTCACATACATATTTTTGTGTGACTGTGTAATTTCATTATCTTGAGGTAAATATTCAAGCAGGATATCTGGGTCATATGATAAATGCATGATGAATGATAAAATAAAATGCTAGCTGTTTTCCAAAGTGGTTACACCGCCCTACATTCCAGAAATAATGAACTAGTTTTCATGAATTAAAATAATTTGTAATATAAGTATGAAAATGAATACGTTGAAATAAAAATTACATTTTAGCTTCAATGTTAAATTTTTATCAGTTATTAATGTTATATGGATGTTTTCTACGCACAGCACAGCTTCTTAAACCTTGGACACTTGCACCTTCATTTTTTATTTTACGTCATACATTTGGACTCTATTCGGGTTTATACAAAATGTTTTTCAATATTACTGACTTTAATGTACAGCTACAAAGTTTTGCTCCCTCCAGTGTGCCTTCCACAATGCTTGAGAACAGATACCCATTGTTCATTATTTATTGCCAGAAATGACTTTTGCTTCTGCTTCTTCTGAAGTGTGCCCTGATTGATAACAGAAATGACTTGTGCCCATCATATCATTATACATTATACCATGTTTTTTTTTCTTCTTAGATTCTTTGGCCAAAAACTACAATGTAATTTGTACAAGAAAATTTGATATTAAGAATAAAAATACATGTACTTAATTAACAGAAACATGAAGGGTAAGTTAATCTTTTCTTTTTTTTAAGCAAGCAACAAATAAACAATTTCTCATAATTATTAAGAAGCACAGAGAAATAGCTGACTAAAGAGTTTAATCCCAATATTGTATACTTAATTATATTAAAATCTAAAATTCATTTTCAAAATTCACCCAAAGCAAATAGTTTTATATATATATACTAGTGTTTATTTTAACATAAGTATCAACTGTTTGGGAATTAATATAAACATATGTTTTCATTACATATTATCACATTGATAAATGCAACTTTTATATTATTGTACTTTTTGACTGTATCCAATTAATTTGAATTAATTAAAGTTAGAAAACTAAAATAGAAGCCCATATATTTTTTGTTCTAAACTCCTTCAGTTCTCTTCATCTGTCATCCTGAAAAAATTGCATTGAATTTTCATCATCCCTATAAAGATTTCACAGAGTTTTCATGATGATTAAATAAGTGCTGTATTAAAGTGCTTAGTGAGTGTCTTGTACATGACAACTATTAGTAATTTGATGTATCAACATCCTACTAAACAATTTTAATGATTTTAAATCTTGCATCAGACACATTCCAAATATCTTTAGAAATAGTACTTTTTCAAGATCTAAGCTCAATTAACCTTTTTGAACATCTTCCTGCAAGTATGCCCTATACTAAATTATTTCTAGTCTCTGGGTATTCAATGTGCCTTTCTAAATTCCTGTGTTTGACATGCCCTTTATTTTGAATCTTTACTAATTTAAATCTAAAAGCCTTAGGTTAAATGTCATTTTTTTGTAAAAAGTGAGTCCTAATATTGTCTTTCATTTAAAATTCATCTCTCTATTTGGTTTATCACAGTATTTTGTCTGTACCCTTTGTTCAGTATATAGCTTTTATATCTTTGTTCTATTTTGTGCTTTGGAATGGTTACATTTTAAAACATGCTTCTTTTGAGAACTTAGGAATTTATTAATATGGGTCAGTAAATATTTATTATTTGAACAGATTCATCAATTGGAATATAAATAGCTGTAAGTTAAGAAGACAGTTGGTCAACTTTATATGAATGTCTATTACCAACTTATTGCACCTGTCCAAGACAAAGCAGTCATGCATCATTAGGTAATTTTGTAATTGAGTATCATTATCATACAGTGTATTTATATAAATCTAGGTGAAATGTGTATATTTGGGAAAGCCAAATGTCTCAGGACCATTAGTAAATATCAATCATTTTACCTACTTGTCTGCAATGCCAATATCAAATGCCATATACACGGTTTCTATGTACATTTCATTATAATCTATCAGCACTACCAATGTACATGCAGTCTGTTTTTGATTGAAACATTATGCAGTGCCTGATTGGACGTCTATCTATGTATCCATCTATATACCTATGTATCTATCTATGTATTTTTGCATGCATGTATGTATGTATGTGTGTATGAATGTATGTATGTATGTTTGTATGTATGTATGTATCTATCTATTTATCTACTTATCTATCTAATCTATTGTTCTATTGATCATTCTATCTATTGTTCTGTCTGTATCTATCTGTCTTTCTGTCTATCTGGAAATGCATATTGTCACATACACATATATGTGTGTAAACATACACAAATATGCATACATATGTTGTGTTTTTACTTGTAACATCTCCCAGATTAATAGTAAGGTTGACCCCATGGCTTATGTATTATAGGACAGATTTAATGAGAGAGAAAAATAGACTAGAATTATTCTTTAAATGATTATTGACAATTATTTGAAGACAGGAAATGAGAGATGTGACATCAAGTGGGGAAAGAAATCTATGCAAATATCTGTATTTATATTTAGCCTGGCTCTACAGAGCACTCTAGACTGCTAATTTTACCATTTGGCTGATTTCTCATTGAGGTAAAGAGACAACTCTTGCCCTGCCCAATTAGTCATGGGCCATTTTCTGTTACTCATGAATGAGGAAATGAAATCTTGATGGAGCAGCTCTCAACTGGCTGAGGACAATTCTTCAAAGAAAGGTGCTGTGAGCTTTCCAGAGTCAATACTTACAGCAACTGGAGGGTGGGTGTACTGAGCTGATAAAAAAAAAATAGACAATTATTGGCATTTTTACTCAGCTCAATTCATTTTAGAATTGACTGCTGGGATTTTAATTATAGTTGCATTGAATGCATTGCTTAATTTGAGTAAGATTGAGATATTTATGTGAATGCGTTACCTTGTAATACATTTTATATTTGTTTAGCTATTATTTCAATAATTTTTTTATAATTTTGTCTATAAAGGGTTTAAACATCTTCTGCTAAATTTATTATTTTCTTTCCATTGGCACTCCATCAATTTCACAGATTGCATAATTGAGATAATTCACAGGACTGGACAGAACATACAGATTTAATAGAGGTGAAGGACAAGATATAGTGGCAGAAATCACAGGGAAGAATAATAATTCTAAGAGATTTCCAGGCAAATTGTTGCACATAAGAGCCTTTCTAAGTCACATAAGATGAGCTTTGGTTCCCAATTATGAACCACCAAGAAGCATTTGCTTTTACAATAGTTTGGGTAATGGTTCTCAGTGGAGTCTTTTATGTTCCACTGCTCATATAGCCATGACAGACTGTGTAGCCACTTGAAACAAATGTAAATTCTCTGAACTATGTAAACAAACTGGCCATGTGTGCCACAAATTGACTTTCTTTTTTTTTTTTTTTTTTGAGTTGGAGTCTTACTCTGTCGCCCAGACTGGAGTGCAGTGGCCGCTCCCGGCCACTGCAGCCTCGATCTGCTGGGCTCCGGCGATCCTTCCGCCTCAGCCTTCCAAGTAGCTGGAACTACAGGCGCTCGCTACCACGCCCGCCCGGCTGATTTTTTGATTTATTGTAGAAATGAGGTCTCGCTTGCCCAGGCGGGTCTCCAACCCGCAGGCTCAGGCAATCCACTCACCTCAGCCTCCCAAAGGTGCGGTATTACAGGCTGAGCCACCGATCCCGGCTCACTAATTGACTTTCAAACTTTAAATAGCACATGATGAATTACTAGCTAGCCCATCTTGACTTAGCTTGGCCAAGTATTAGACTTTAGACATCCCTGAAACCTGTTGTTGGAGGAGTTTTGAACTCCTTTGTCAGCTTAAACCAGTAATCTTGGGTTCTTGTCTCATGACTAAGAAGATTAAGGAATGCAGACACCAAAAGGATGAGTGAAAGAAGAGCATATTTAGCAACAAAGCTCGCCGGAAAAAGAGAGGGGGCCCAAAATGGATTTCTAGTGTTAGGAGTTTGTTTGTGTTTTTATTTTTTTCTGAAGGGATTTCTCTCATTTACATCTCATCTACCCCTTACTTCCTGAGACCCAATTCTTATTGCTCACGCGGATCCTTGATCAAAGTTACTCCATCTTGAATATTGCTCATTAGTACCACAGAAAAGCCCACTGGGGTGGGGGGAGGGTAAAACCACAATGAAAATGATATGTTAATAATATTATAATAAACCAAGGTCAAATTAGGGCAATTAGTTAAGCTACTGTGTTTGCATTTAAGTGGCAAAAAGTTCCTTTAAGCAGTACATCCTTGTTTGAAAGGATGTTCTTAAGCCTATTAACCACATTTTCAGCCAAGAATTATATAATGGGGGTGGTGCAGGTGTTAAGTTTCTTTGGGACCCTCCCTCTCTGTCTGCCTAACAGGCTTCTGACTATCTCCTCTCCCTTTTCCCTGTCTGGAATGATATCCCTAACTGCTGTTAGGGGAAAGGGGCGATGACCACTCTGGCTTCTTCAAGTTGTGAGGGGGCATTGTATATGCAGCAGTCAGGGATCCTCCATAGGGTGGTCTAATGGGCCACAGAAAAAAGGTTCTGTTATGTAGGGTTCTGTCTGCATCATCATTTGAAGTTTATGGATTCTATCATGAAGAAACAAATTTTACAAAAAGATTTAATATCCAGAGTCCAAAAAGCAACGCCTGAAAGATTGTTTTTAGGAGCCCCCAAATAGTTAATAACCATGTTATTGAAGGGAAGAGTGTTAATTTGGACCACCACGAATAAGTGACTTGCCATGTGAGTTTTGCTGCTCGCTCTTGAAGTCTATGAGCTGCATCCTGAACTGTACCCGATTTGCTAACAAAAAAACAACAGTCTTCATGAAGGTATAGACATGTTCCCCCTTTCTTGGCAGTTAATAGGTCAAGTGCTCACCTGTTTTGAAGTACTGTTCCTGATAATGACTTTATTTGTCTTTGGAGACTGGTTATGGATGTATATATATCTTCTATGGTGTTAGAGAGGACTGCAGATATTTGTTGGGAATATGTGGTGGACGTAGCAATGCCTGCTACCCGCGTGCCTACGGAAGTTGAGGTGTCTATTCCTGCCAACAGGGTTATGAATTGAAATAATATTTTGGATTTGGCTAGAGATTAAGAGGCTGGAGCTAATAAAGGGACTTGGAGGGTTTGATTATTAGGTAGGATGCTGATATCCAGTGTTTGGTATATTAGGATGAATTAACAGGCAGAGATAGAAAGATATGCCACATAAGAAAAACACTTCTGGGGTAGAAAGGTGATTGTGGCTACTAATCCTCCTTTTTTTGTGATGTAAAGTTTAAATTCCCAAATGGAGTAGTTACCTGCAAGAGTAACTCCAGTGAGGGTCTAAAAGTGAATATTATTATAAGAGGTTGCATATTTGTATTGATGATATGTTGATAAAGACTTAGTTGAGATTATCCCCTATGGGTTGTGTAAGGTTTACATACCTCCTTGTGACAGTTTATTCAAGCAGAACATGGCCCACTGATGTGAAATGGATGTGAACAGATCTCATTTGCTATGGATAAACGACCAGAAAATTGGAGAAGTTGGACCAGTTCTTTTAGCTTTCCAAAGTCAGTAATGGGTTTTATCAAAGGTTCTGCTAGAAATTTGAGATGTATATTCCTGATAGTTTGGGTCCAGGCAGTTAAGTTCAGTGGGATAGCTGTGTAGTTTTATGTTTGGGTTGATGTGCAAATCCAGCAACTGGAGCAATTGGATATGTTTGTGTTGTTTAGAAATTGGTGTGTGAGATTGATGATAGGATTCATGCTATTAAAGGAGAAGGTAAATGAAATTGTGATGTATATAGAGGCTATTGTCATGAAAAGGAGGGACCAATGTTGAGGGTAGTTAAACTTCATAATGTAATACTCCAGGGAGATGTAATACTACCCAATGCAAATTATAGGTGTACCAATGGCTAAGGTCAGGAGAGAAGTCACACAAATCTCCTTGTAGCTAAAGGTCAGCAATTATTGAGAGTAGCTCATTCATGGAGGTAAGAGGATTGTTAGAGGGATAGAGAGTAAGATTAGAAAGGAGGATATGTAAGAATTCATTGAAGGTAGCATTTATTAGGTTAGGGAAGGAGGAAGGACCGTGGGGTGCTACAGTTTGGGTTTTTTCCCTACAGAAATGCCTTACAATGCAAGCTGAAATGAATATAATAGCAGCAATTATTGGCAGAATTATATAAAAAGTATTCATAGATGTTTAAAATTTCCCCATGTTAAGGAAAGGATGTCACTTATCTTTTTATGGTTTTTAATATGAGGTCCCCAACCTCCTCTCAGCAATAGTCTGTATGTCCCTCTGGACTGGTAGAGTGATGTCCTCAGGACTCTAAGGCTTTACTTTCATGTGATGAATCCAGGAATCTATTTCAGCAGCTCTTTTTTTTGCTGAAGAAGTGGAGAGAAAGATCATGTAGGGTCTCCCCAAATCTGGATCTAAAGAAGGAGAGAGAGAGAGGAAGAAACTTCACCAGTACTAAGTCTCCTGGGTTAAGTGGGGAGATCCTTGTTCCCTGGGTTGTACCTTTTAATCCTTGTTGAAATTGGGCTAATGAGGTAATTTTTAAAATTAGGCTGTAGTTTCCTGGACTAGGAAGTGATCATTAGTCAGGAAAGGCCATTCATACATCATTTCAAAAGGACTTAGTCCTAGTTTTGTTGGAATATTTCTTGTGTGTAGTAAGGCCATGAGTAACAGGGTAGTCCAGGGGAGATGAGTTTCCTGTGACAGATTTTTAAAATGTCTTTTTATAATATCATTCATTTTTCTCAACTTTTCCTGAAGATTATGGTCTCCAGGCACAATGAAGATGATATTGAGTTCCTAATAGGTTTGAGAACCCCTGGGTGACAGTGACTTTAAATGTGGGGCCATTATCCCTTTGGAGGTATTCAGGGAGTCCAAAATGAGGGGTTATCTCATTAAGTAAGGTTTTTAGTACCTGAGAAGCTTTTTCTGTTCTGCATGTAAATATCTCTAGTCAGTTAGTGAAGATACTTACCCATACTAGAAGATACTGGATGTCTTTTGTGTTTTGGGCATATGTGTAAAGTCTATCTGCCAGTCTTCCCCTGGGTACCCACCCATCCATTTCATTTTGCAGGGGGAAAATTTGTTTATTGAGAGAGCTATTCCTAAGACAAATTTCGTAAGCATAAATGGCGTGTTTGACAGTCTTTTGTAGATTCTTTCCCAAAAATAATCTTTGAGCTATTTGGAAAGTTTTGTCCCTCTCCAGGTGAAAGGCTTGGTGAATGGTCTTAAGGCTTTTCCATTGACAAGACTTTGACAAGTGAAAGTTGCCATCCTCTGATTGTTGCTAGCCTGAAGATTGGAAAGTATATCCCCATGAAGTAGCCCATTCTATCTCTGAAAGGGAATATAGGGGCTTTATTTCTTTTATGGGACTCTCCCACATTAGAGGTGCTTCAATTATATCTGGAACTTTGGATTTCCTTGTTGCAAATTGACTGCTTTATCTTCTATTCTATTTCCTTCAGCTACTTCATCTGTTCCTTTACAATGTAATATTGCCACTTTTGGGGGAAGAAACATTGAGGCTAATAATTTGTTGATTTCCTGATGATATTTAATAAGAGATCCATTGGCTGTAAGGAAATGTCTTTCTTTCCAAATAGTAGAATGGGTATGAAGAATTAGAAAAGCATATCCAGAATCAGTATAAGTGTTAACTATTTACCCCTTACTCAATTCAAGTGCTCTTTTAAGGGCAATTGGCTCTGCTAGTTGAGCATTGGTGTTTGAGGAAAGAGGCACACTCTCGATCATTTCATCAAGGTTGACTATGGCATATCCTGCTTTGTGGATCTCTTGTCCTACAAAAGAATTTCCCCTGGAAAAGAGAATCCAGTCTGGGTTTTCTAAGGGTGTTTCCTTTAAATCTTTCCTTGCTGCATAGGTCTGTGTTACTACCTGTTCACAATCATATTCAGGTGCCCTAGTTTCTTCAGGGAGATAAGTGACTGGGTTTAGAGAAGAATAGGTTTTTAATTGGACTGCAGGTTCTTCTAATAACAGGTCCTGGTATTTAAGGAAGCAATTTTCAGTTAGCCAGAGACTCCCTTTAGTAGATAATAGTCCTATCACATCATGTGGGGTATACACTGTCAGATCGTTGCCTGTTGTTAACTTAGTAGTTTCTGGTATTAATAAAGTTACTGCTGTAGCTGCCTGAGGGCAGGCTGGCCATCCTTTTGCCACTAAATCAAGTTCTGTACTCAGGCAGCCTACAGGTTGCTGAGTTGGACCCAAGTCCCCCAGAACCATTCCTTTTCTTTCAGATACATACAGGTTAAATGTCTTTCCCATGGGAAGGCTAAGGGCTGGTGCCCTAAGCAAGGCCTGCTTTAGTTAGTTAAAGGCTTTTTAAAATTTCTGGTTCCCAGCTAGGAATGTGAGTTCCATCTTCTTGAGTTTCCCTTATTAGTTGACATAAAGGATAGGCTATTTCCCTGTACTCAGGTCTCCATAATCTGTAGAATCCAGTAACACCCAAGAATTCTCTTAATTGTGTAAGAGATCTTGGAATAGGAAAGGAGGCAATTGACTTGATTCTTTCCTCACCTAGTGTCCTAGTTCCCTCTGATAAGATCAGGCCTAGGTATTTCATTGAGGTTTGACAGAACTGAGCTTTGGATTTTGAAATTTTGTATTCTCTCTTAGCTAAGAAAATTTAGAAGGGCTCTAGTACCTTCCTGAGAAATTTGCCCAGTTGGGGTACATAAAAGGGTATGACCTACATATTACAGAACTTTGATTTGAGGGTATGAGAACTCAGGTCTTGAGATAATGCCTGTTCAAATAAGCGAGGGCTGTTCCAGAATCCCTGGAGCAATACTGTCCAGGCCAATTGAGTGGCCTGATTGGAAGAATCTTCAAATGCAAAAAAGTACTGAGAGTCAGAGTGTAAGAGAATACAAAAGAAAACATCATTTAAGTCTAGGACTGTAAATCATTTAGTCTCCTCAGGTATTTGGGTTAATAGAGTATAGGGATTGGGAACCACTGGGTAAATAGGAACCACAGCCTCATTAATGAGGCAAAGGTCTGGACTAATCTCCATTTCCCATTGGGTTTTTGTGCTCCCAATATTGAGTATTACAAGAACTATTGCAAGGCTTAAGGAGGCCCTGTATTTTCAGATTGTCAATGATGATTTCTAATTCTTTTTAAGCCTCAGGTTTCAGGGGATATTGTTTTTGGTTAGGAAAGGATGTGGGGTATTTAAGGTGGATATGAACAGGTATAGCTGGTAATAGCCCAAGATATTTTTTCATGAGTTGTCCATACCTCTGGACTGATATCAGTTTCCATAAGAGGAAGACAGAGGAGCTAGCTGGGTGCCATAAGAACAATAGCCCCCATGCAGGCTAGAATATTTCTACCTAGTGGAGGGCTCAGACTCTCCAGTACAATCAGGACAGGAGTAAACAAGAGATCTTCCAAACTACAGCTAAGGGGTTGAGAAAAGTATTGAGTTAAAGGCTTTCCTGAGAGGCCCTTTACTGTTGTGCTGAGTAAAGAAGATCTGGATTGGAAAGGAAAACAGAAATGGCAGCATCAGTGTCCAGGAGAAAATTTAAAATGACACAGAACTTCTGGCTAGTAATGGAGATTTGAGCTGCTGGAGCCAGGGAGATGAGACTTAGGCTCCATCAGTCCTGTTGGACCATTTGTAAAGTCGGCTTTGGGCTCAATGACTTGTGCCTCTGAAGACATCCCAATTTCCAGTGTTCCCCTTTGCATATTGGAGAAGGGTGTGGTGGCAACCCCTCTCTTGTCTTCCCCCATTGGCAGGGTAGTTATATGTAAAGTGCCCTGACTCACCGCATTGATAGCAGGTTGCAGGAGCCTCTTGGGGATTCTGGGGTTTGTAAGTTTGAAAAGCAACCATTAAAAGTTTTACCTTCTTTCTGTGTTTCTTCTCCTTTTCCTGAGCCTTCTCCTGATCCCTATTGTAAAAGACCAAAGTGGTCACTTTCAGGAGTTCTCCAAGGTGCTATCTTGTCCTATGGTCTGTTTCTGCATCTTTCTTCTAATGTCAGGAGCTGACTGAGTGATCAATTTGTCTTTTAAGATAAGTTGCCCCTCAACTGACTCAGGACCCAGAGAGGGATGCTTAATTAGAGCTTCTTTTAATCTCTCTAGAAAGGCAGAGGGATTCTCATCTGGTCTTTGATCTATCATGAATAGCTTAGAATAATTCAGAGGTTTAGTTCTGATTCTTCTTTAACCTTCTAGTATGCACGTCTGGAAGTGTTTTCTTCTCCATTCCTCTAGATCATCATTGGAATCCCATCTAGGGTCCTCTAATGGAACTGCTAAGCTAGCAGTAGGATAAGGTTCTTCTCCTTCTTTGCCATTAGAGGAGCACAAACTGTTGATACAGATGACCTGTTGCCCATCTGAAATGAGAGGAGGCAAAAGAAAAGCATTCTTTACTTTTACTCTCTCTGACCAATACACATGAGTGGGATTGATGGAAGGGGGGCATTCTCCACTCCCTCTGCTCATATATACATGGTGTCCCCATGAATGTGACCACGACATCCATCCATGTGTGTGGAAAGGACTGTGTTGACAGGATTTAGTCATGCTTACCTGTGTGGATCCCAGCTCCCCACCCGTGGCTGAGATTGCTTCTGAACCTCCTAGACTGCTGACCTTGTTGCTTCGTTGGGTCTTCCCATGTGGAGATCTGAAAGATGCATTGGAGTATTTGAATTTGACCTAGAGCACTCAGTTGGATTGGTGTGGGTGCTGAAGGAAGGCATACATCTCTTCATGCATGCACACCTTAGGGGTGGGTGTGAATTAGATCAGTTGTATGAGTAACATACACACCAGTCATTGCATAGGCATTCCCTTCCCTTCCTTTATTTGAAAAGTATCTGTATATTGTTGGTTAGTTGCTAACATTCACAAAAATGAGAAGGATTAATTTGTAGGTAGAACTCTCCTCTTCTGTGCGACCATTCAAATTGAGGGCATTAAAAAGTGTCTGAGGAAGGTGTATGGATCTTTTGAATTTCCTTCCAATGGCCTTTGACATATCATAGCTGTTATTTGGCAGGAAGCTGTTATGAAAATATCCCTGTTCCACATATGATTTTTAGAATTACAGATGGGACAGTCTAATGGGAACTTAGGTCTTATTCAGGTGACTAGATGCACTAACTGAGTCTTAGGGTGTAGGGTAGATAGTATTCCAAGAGGGAAAAGTCTGTATTGCCTCAATAGCTTATATCCTGTAAAGCTTCTTAGGCAGGTAGATAAAGTCAGAAAGGCTAAAGTGTAACCTTGTATTCATATCTGTCTTAAATAAAGAAGTGCAAGGGTGTCTGGAGGTGCAGTGATTTGGCCCCACAAAATAGTATCCAAGAGGAGAAAATTAAGGGCCCACATAATCATCTATTTCACACTAGCAAAACTATGTTGATCCTTGACATGATAAAAGAAGCAGCCCAGATGTAATGGAGGAAAAAAACTAGGGGGATAATATTCTCCTATCCTCCTGAGAGGTCGCTAACATAACTTAGGATCCAACTTTCTATTTCTTCACTTACCCCTGTTCGCAGAAAAAGGCAAAAACAATATGCCCTCCAACACATTCCTTATATTTAAAACACATTCTATCAAATACCAGCATTTCATCACATTGCATAAAACATTTTTTTAACATAAAATGCAAAGAAAGGATAGGAGCCATGGCAGATTTAAAAGGAAGAAAGTGTGATAGGAAAGATTGGAAGTCTTTTGCCAATACCTTAATGGGTGGTAGGGAATTGGAATCAGTCTGAGAGCCTTCAGATAACACCAGGGTGTAGCCTTGACTAGAAATCTTCAATTACTTCCAAACTTAATCCAACTCCACACAATGACTAGACATCTGTGAAAGGAAACTGGATTGGAACAGAGCCAACGTTTCAAACACCCAAGGGCAATGGAGGATTGACTAAGCCCTTTCCAGTAAGCCTGTCCTCTGTGACTTGTAGAACGGCAACTTTGCTGTCTGCTTTTAAGTGAATGACAGAGACCTGTGTTGATTTTGAGAGAGAGAAAACTTCAAAGTGAAGACAATAAGCCTCAGAAATGAAAGAAAAGAGACAGGCCGCTTTCATTCACCCTTCTGAATCTGTCGATCCAGGTCATGGCACTAAAATGTTGCAGGAGTTTTGAACTGCATTGTCAGCTCCTCGGGTTCTTGTCTCATAACCAAGAAGATTAAGGAATGTAAACTCCAAAAGAATGAGTGAGAGAAGGAGTGTATTAAGCCACAAAGCTCTCCAGGAAAAGAGAGGGGGCCTGAAATGGGTTACTGGTGTTGGGAGTTTGTTTGTGGTTTTATTTTATCTTTTCTGGGGGAGTTTCTCTCATTTACATCTCACCCACTCTTTACTTCCGGAGACCCAGTTCTTATAGGGCATGCGGGTCCCTGACCAAAGTTACTCCATCTTGAATCTTACCTGTAAGTACCACAGAAAAGCCCACTTGGGCGGGGGGTGGGGGGGGAGGTGCAGGAGAATACAACTGCAATGCAAATGTTATGTTAATGGTATTATAATAAGCCAAGGTCAAGTTAGGACATTTAGTTAAGCTACTGAGCCTACATTTAAGCAACAAAAAGTCCCTTTTAGCAGTACATTCTGAGTTGAAAGGATTTTCTTAACCACATTTTCAGCCAACAATCGTATAATGGGGATGATGCAGGGGGTGTTCTCACAGGTGTTAAGTCTCCTCGAGAACCTCACTCTCTGCCTAACCAGCTTCTATCTCCCCTCACACTATCTTTAAAAAAAGACCATCTCATGACTTGTTCAATTTTAATTTACTAAATGTCATTATGTTTTCTGCATCTTTTGTATCTATTATAGTAAAGAAAAAAACCCCATAAATACCAAAATACTAATTGCTTTTATGATTGAATATGATTTATGTATAGCTTTAAAGAAATATTTGAATTTATTATATAATCCAGCACAAGTTTATTCATAATCATATACAAACTGAAGATGAACAGGCAAAACTCCCTTTATTACAAAAATTTGAGCTTTTATAAAATGTATTAATAAATTGATTTAATGTTACAATTAACTGATTATTAGCAAAATCTACTTCATCTGACTAATAAGGTTGTCGCAACAAAAGTGGCCCTTGTCTATACAACAAATGTTATAGATTCATATCCACTGATTGATACCAAGAACCAAGCCTCAGTTAATTCTTATTATTTTTTAAAAATCAGAGTGTGACTCTGTCGCCCAGGCTAGAACGCAGGGGGATGATCTCAATGATCACAGCTTATGCAGCCTTACCCTCCTGAGTTAGACAATTTTTCCATCTCAGCCTTCCATGTAGCTGGGTGCCTGCCACCACACTGGGCCAAGTTGTTGTTGTTGTTGTTGTTTTTCCTTAATTTTTTTGTATAGACAAGTTTTCACTGTGTTGCCCAGGCTGGTCTAGACCTCCCAGGCTTAAGCAATCCACCCATCTAAGCCTCCCAAAGTGCTGGGATTACAGGTGTGAGTCACTGCATCTGGCAGAAGTTAATTAATTCAATCTCTTGTGAAAATACCCATATACCTTTCTATTAGTTTTTTTTTTTTAATTTCTGAGAAAAAAAAATATACCGTATACTTAGTATTTTAAAACAAAATAAATATATTATCTTAAAATTATGTTAGTCTTGAATCTGACATAAGTCTAACTGGGTTAAAATTAAGTCATTGGGAGAAATGTGTTTCTTCATGGAAGCATGATATATCTTCATAGAAACACGATGTGTCTTTACTGATCTGGATTGTTGGCAAAATTCAGGTACTTCTGGTTGCAGGACTGAGCTCCTGCTTTTCTGTTGTCAGGTTTAGAGCCATTCCCACTTTCAGATGCCATCCACACAACTTGGCTCCTGTTCTCCATGATCCAGCTTCAAAGTCAGTATTTACATGTTGTATCCCTCTCATGCTTCAGTTTTCTCCTTTTTCTTCAGCCTCTCATACAGCCAGGAAACGTCCTCCACTTCTAAAGACTTGTGTGATTACCTTAATCCCACTTAGATAATACAGGATAATACTAACATCTCAAAGTTTGTACCCCCAGTCACATCTGCAAAATCTCTTTTTTCTGTGTAAGGTAATATAGTCACAGGTTGCAAGCATTAGGAAGGGATTATTCTATTGGCCAGAGCCCTCTTTTATATAACAAAGGTATACTGAGAAGGATTCCCAGTGGAATTTGTCTTTAAATAACTTTCATTTTTTTCTCCACTGGTAAAATTCAAATCAAGTTTAACATTTCCCATTCCTGGTAACTGCATTATTGCATACATTTGTTTTTTGTTTATGAGCTTTGACAGAGAGCGCCTGTGCAAATTATATTACACATTTATAAATTCCTTTAAGCTATGGGATTATACATATCACATGAGTTTATTTCTTGTGTTTGTACTGTCAAGATCTGATATTATTGTCCTTGAAATATCACTGCTTGTATATAAGGAGCATGTGCAATGTGCCCTCTTGGATCAGAGCACATATTTTCTTCCATTTCTTCTTAGTGTACTGTCAAAATATCTTCTGAGTTTGTCTCATAAATTTCTAAAGCTGTCCAAGCTATCTGCCATATCTTTTTCTCCCAAAATAACATCTCTTCCAAGTGTCCAATACAGGCTAATAAGTCAGTATGATTTTTCTCATTCAAAGTAATTTCTGCCTATCCTAAAACTCCTAGACCTGTGTTAATTTCATTCATGGTTATCTTATAACGTTTTGGCTAATGTCTGTCTATCCACCAACCATATTGTTGAACCACCAACATTGTTTATTCAGCAACTATATTGTTCAGTCATCACATCTTACTTTCAAAAAAAAGTGATATATAACTAAAATATAATATCATTATTTTGCCCTCAACTTCTTATGTGTTTCCAAGATAAAGTTAAATTTTTATTTTTGCATTATTAATTTATGGATTCGCTTTCTATCAGCAATTACTTTCCCTTCTTTCCACTTCTCAAAAATGTTAACTCAGACCCCTCATCAAAGTGTAAGACTATCAGATTCAGCAGGGAAATTAACCAATAGACTTAGGTGAATGTGACAGTACCAACATGAAATCACTGTTGTCAGAACCAAAAAATTGGATCCAGGAAAGCATGAAGCAGGAAAGCTCACGCTTGCATGTCTAAGATAAATACTGTCTCAAGGACTTTCAAAAATAACTTCACTAGAAATTTCTTCTTTAGGCCTATAGCAATTCAGATAAAATGCTCTTGAAAAAAATAATTTCCCTGTAATGGCATCTTCACCAATGAACTGATGCCAGCTTTCAGCCTGGGGAGCCAATGAACAATGTTTCCAAGCAGTTTATGAGAAGTTCTTCATTTTTTCCAATAAAGACTTTCTTTTACCCTCTTCTATTCAGATGCACCTGTGGCTTGCCATAGCTATACCTTCCAAATTGTAATTATTTCTCCTTACTCTTGAATAAAATCTTTATATTAGGATATATTTTTCTCTAATTATTTTAAGTTGACACTTGATTACAGTATGAGAATCTACCCAGTGTCTCCACTTTATTGATGCTCAGTCAAAAGGACTGGATTGGACAAATATAAATACACACTCTCATTTACTGGGCTGGGTAGAGGAAGACATTAAGAATTCCAGTTTATGCAAATGAGAAAAAGAAATGTCCCACCCCATCATTCCCAGAGCTGATTGCCCTTTACTATCACACATATTAAGCTTTACTGCACTTATTTAAATATGCAAACCAAAACATTTATTTATTTTTAACACTCCTCTTTCTCTACCTCCATTTAATAAGTGAGTGGTACAAGTGCTCATTCTAATATTCAATAAGTGCACTACTTTTTGGTATTGAGGTATAAAATTTCCTACTAAATGATATCTCTTAGCACAAGGATAAACAGTATTGGCAGGAACATGAATTATTAAATCATATGTGATCCGAAAGGAAACACTTCCTATACAAAGATGTCTATATTGTGTAAAAGGTGTTTACTTCAGTTACTAGATATACAAATTAAAATCTAGAATGAGTGTCTCCCTAGTCAAGATCCAGCCGGGCTCGGTGGCTCAGCCTGTAATCCCGCGCCTTTGGGAGGCTGAGGTGAGTGGATTGCCTGAGCCCGCGGGTTCGAGACCCGCCTGGGCAAGCTACCAACTATGGCGTAGTCCAGCCCTCCTGGCAGAAAACCTATGGTTGTCTTTTTCCTCTAATTTTATTGAAAATAGAAACAAATGCTAGTCACATTTCAAGATTCTGAGGGAGATAATAGGACACATGCTTATTTATTTGTTTGTTTTCCTGCTTATTGTTATATTGCTTGAATGCATTCATGGCTAAGGCTACTAATCCCATGTGTCTAAGAGGCCACTTCCTAAAACAAATTTTTAAAAAGGGAATATTTTCATTGGTTCCAGTTATATTCATATTTGTATTATTGAAATAATATTATTTTGATGCATACATGTGAGAGAGGAGATAGCCAGAGAAAAGCTAGGCAGACAAAGTGGGTCCCTCAGTAACAATGTAGTGAACTTCCTATTGGTCTTCCAGATTGATACACTCACATTGGTAAACTAGTGCCCTATAAGCCTCTCATACTAAAGCTTAGTCCCTGCAGGGACAGAAAACAACCAATCAGTTTGCTGCCCAAGCACCATTCAAGCAGCTTACCGCTAGGCCTCTGCCTCCCGCCAATTAGTCCTTGGTACTGACCAATCAGCAGAGCTAGTGCCAACCAATCAGCTCACAGCTAGTGCTAGCCAGTCGGATCAGTCTTAGGGCTATATAAGCTACCAGGTTTCAGCTTCAGATCAGCAACCCCCTCACATCTCTTACCACAATGAAAGCTTTTCTATCCTCTCAACTTTATGGCTGTCTGTGTCCCTCCTTCCTCTTGGGTGCAAGAGCTATAGAAGATTGTTGGAGCTGAAGAGCTGCCCACCCTAGAGTCTGGCTTGCCAGTCAATGGAGCCAGCTGAACTGGGAGAGCTACCAGCAGAAGGCAAGACTCCAAAGCTGAGACACTGCTGGGGCCTGCAACACTCTCAGTGCTTGGTTTGCCAGTCCATTAAAGCCAATACTCCTGGGCTAGGCTGACCGGCCTATTGTACGGATACTCTTGAATCCTAGGCTGAAAAATTCATATCACATGAATGTCCCAGTTTTATTTTCTTTTTTACTCTGTTTTCATGTTCTTTTTACCCCCAAAGTTTGTAAAGTTTTCCACAACATAGTATTTTATATTAGGGTTGCTTTTTCTTTCTGTCTTCTAAGACCTATTTTTCATGCAATATGATAAGGTCACTGTTTACTATCCAAAAATCAGTAAGAACTTATACTATATAATTATTGCTACTATCTAGTTTCTATAGTGCCATGAGAAATGCATCTTTTTAGTCTGTCCATTGAGCAGATTTATCTTTTTTTCCAACTAGAGCCAAGGAACAGTCATCACTCAGTCACAATGTAGCTGTTTTTTAGACTGCATGCTGGCCATCCATCCTTGAGGTACCATCTGCAAACCATGCCTCTCATTTCCATCCTCCAATACCTGGTTATATAAAGACCTTCATTCAGCTAAAGCATTTAATATATGATCAAAAGGAATGTCTCAGCATCCTATATGTAGGTGATGAATAATCTTAATAAGTTCTCACTATTTCCATGTATTGAGGAAATTTTTTCTGAGCATTTTCTTCCTGGTAGAATGATATTCAGATATAACCAGAGCATGTCTATTTCAGTTCTCAAAAAAAAAAAAGATTTCTTTTGTAATATTGTACAAACAAATTCAACTGAAATCTAGTAACAACCAACAATTTCCTTTCAAATTATGTCTAAATTTTTACTTGGAACATTTTTACTTGGTTTCTTCTTTCAATGTGTTAATCAGCCATCTTCTAGAAGTCTTATGACTAACAAACATTTGTAATTCAATTTTAGCTCTGCCTTCAGATTGAAATATTGACATTAAATTATAAGAATAATGAATAAGCCTTTTTCCATAAAATCACATCTATGTGATCTTACCAATTTGAGATGATAAGTTGTAGAATTTAAATATCCTTGTAAAAGCACTGCAAATACATGTTGGAGTCCATTCTATATGAATACAAATTAACTTTTATATTATTCCAAAATAGAAGGAAAAAGAAAGCATTAGAAAGATCAATAAAAAATATCAATCTCCTTTAGACTGTTTCACGGTTTAAATTGCTAAGACCATATAGGGCGCATCTGATAGTATGAGGGAGTATTGTTTTTATTAGTTTCTATAATCTACAGCCTAGCTCCAGAATCCATCAGACCATAATAAAATATTAAATGGTACCAATACCCATTTATCTAACATAATCTTAATATCAGAATTGCTTGATGCCTTTCAATTTGTCTATATAATTCAAATTAACCACTTGATTTGTTTTAGGTTATTTTATTATCCTACATGCAAATCACAACAGAGATGAGAGCAGACAATATTCATTCCTCCATAAATATAGTAAGAGAAATGTCTCCCATTCAGGGATCATGCCCAATGCAGTCATATCTTTGAGTAAGAGTGAGAAATGAAAAATCTTGCTGAATGTCCTCATGTTTAGGTAGTATCTTGATTCGTGTGTGTGTGTGTGTGTGTGTGTGTGATTTAAATAATTTTATACTGATTAATAATAACATAGGAACCATATTCCAACAAAAATAAGTATCTGACAAATTCCCTCTTAGTTTGCACCTTTCATTTATAAATGAAAATATCATCCAAATCCTAGAAGTTCCGACAGCCTTGAAATGTTTCACATTTACTTTCATTTTTGCTAAAACAAGCAGAAACACTCAGGAAACCACATTATTGGTTGACTTTCCTTCTATATGATTTTCTGTTTGATCATTAATCAATTTTTCTCTCGTTGCCAACACCAAGTCTCATTGGTATGTTTTTCTTTTTTTTTTTTTCCCCTCAGTGATTATAGCAATACCTCACAGAGGTATAGTCAGGAATTCAACCTGGCAACAATATTTCCTTACTCCACCTCTTTCTTCATCTTTCTTTCTTTTTTTTTTTTCTCCTAAATAGAACCTTGGGTACTTTTTTTTAAATAATAAAAACATAAATCACTTTAAAAGTCCTGCAGACTAACTGTATTTATTTAATATATTGGTCAGTTGACAAGATTCCACAGAGCATGTATAGGTTTGAGTTTTAATAAGGGGTTTCTTATAGTTTTGCTACTAATCTTTTCTTAAAATAGTTATTGCTATCAGTAGTTGCTATCGTACTGTGGTGGAACTGAATTATGTATGTTCATCTTATATCCAGCAATGTTATTGGAACCCTACTAATTTAAATAATTTATCTGATGACTCTCTATAGGATAATCATATTGCCTGAAAATGATATTTTTTCCCTTTCTAAAGTTATGCCTTATTGTGCTGTCTTGAAACATTGGTATATTACTAGGTAAGTATTATTTTAGCAAACATCATTGTCTTGTTTCTTGTTTGTGATTTTAGATGGTGTCTTCTAATTTTACACTATTTAATAAGACATGAGTTTTTACAGATAAATATTCTGGTAAAATTTAAAGAAAAGTCCTTTTTATATCAGGTATGATGATTTTTATGTTTTTGTCTAATAATGCATTGACATAGACATTTATCAGGTTTTATCATGCAATGGACTTGGATATACTTCAGAAAATGTCATTGATGACTGGAACTTGTGAGTAGTCACTATAGCATAAAGAGTTCAGAGTGATATAAATAATGCACTGATTATGTTTCATGTTATATATCACTTAAATTTTATACATATATCCTTGTAACATAAAACTAATATGTAGAAATATCTATCTGATACTAAGTAAAAAAAGAAAACTCTGAGTAATATATAGAATATATCCTCCATTATATAAATGTGACCTATGAGAACAAATAGAAAGTTGAGAAGATTACACATCCTTGGTTGACTCTATGTCGTTGGCATAAAATCTGCAGAGAAAGAAAAAAAAAATTTAATTTCTATTCATTCTATTATTTTTTTGTTCCAATAGCGAGTATCAACTTTATTTTTTAATGAAAAATAGAAAAAAGTAAGTAATGGTGACAGTAATAACTCATTTTGTAAACAATTGACATAAAAATATATGACACACAATACTATAGAAAAAGTCCCTCTGGCTCTTTTTCTAAATGTAATGTGTAAAATTAGATTCAGAGACTCTCTCTTTTGTAGGAGACCATATACTGTAGTGAATAGGCTAAGAACAAAGACTTTGGAATTAAACATCTGGGCTCTAATCTTAACTCTGATTCTTATCAACCAGCTGACTTTGGAAAACTTAATCCATTAAAATTTTCGCTTATTCATAAGATATGTATAATAATGACAGGCTTATTGTGATGATGAAAGAGATAATGCATAAAAAGTGTCCAAAAGCTTGGTACATAGTAAATTTAGTCTCTCATAAAAAACATATAGTAAGTCCATTTGAGAAAGAGAAACTTTTCAAATATCTTAACAGTGAGCCCTGTGAAAAACAGTCCTTAATAGACTCAGAGCATGAGCCAGGAAATAACCAGGGAAGGAAAAAGATATATATATCTTTAATACTTGACTCAAAATCAAAATTTCTAGGTTATGTCAAGGATTAATACACCAGCATTTTTAAAAGTCATTTTACATATTTTAGTGATCATTAATTATGAATCTTCAGCAGATTTGTGTCTTCATTCTGGTATTCATAACTTTTTAGTGATCTTTCAAGTACTTTTTTGTAGAGTGTGGTTGCTTACAGATGAAATAATAGCGTTAGCAGAAAACACCAGGTATAATAAAGGAACCCAAGTACACAGTGTTAAATTTACATTTTTTTCTGCTAAATAGCAATTAAGACAAGGAACTAAAATCAATGTTATCCAATAAGCCAGAGAAATATGTTAAAATACAAACCTAAATTTTTTGTTGGATAGTCAACAAAATAATCCAATAAGGAAATATTTTATTTGACATGTGTTATGCATCATGAATTATCTTAAGTGATGATAAAATATTGATGAAGCCAACAGGCACAAATGTTGTCATTATGCTTTGAAAATAATGCTTGAGAAAGAGAAAATGGGGTGGTGGGGAGAGAGAAGGAGAAAGTAAAAGAGAGATAGAAGTGTTGGGGATCATCTGGAACCTGACTTAGCCCAGGTCACTTATTGTCTCTGTGACTGTGGATAAATTAACTTACTGTGATTTGGTTTCTTCTTGTGATAGACCGATAATAGCTCCCAGTGATATGTTCATGTTCTAATTTCTAGATTTTGTAAATTTTACTTTATTAGGAAAAAAAGTATTTGTGATGCCTTTAAATTAAGGATTTTGAGATGAGGAGACGATCCAGGATTTTCCCGATAAAATGCAATAAAAAATAGCCTTATAAGGAAATAGCATGTGGTTACACACACAAAAGAGGAGACAATGTGGCCATGGAGAGAGAAGTGCAGTGTTGTAACCACAAGTCAAGAAATGTTGGCAGCCACCAGAAGCTTCAAGAGACAATGAACAGATTGTCCTGGAAGCTCTGGAGGGAGCGTGGTTCCAATGATACCTTGATTTCAGCCAAGTTAAACTGATTCTAAACTTCTTGCATGCAGAACTGTAAGAATAAACTTCTCCTGATTTAAGTCAGTATGCTTGTGGCAATTTGGCAGTGACAGAATATTATGACACTCGTCTATAAAATTACAATAAAAATACAAATTGTAAAGCATAATTTCAAATGTTAAAGAAGTTAAATCTGTTAAATTCTTTGTACATAGTGAATAGAATAAAATTTATTTAAAATATATTAGATGATACAGGCAAATAGTCAATCATTAGTGTGCTGTTATGCTATCAAAAGAAAAACTAGGCAGGATGTGGTGGCTCATGCCTATAATCCTAGCAATTTGGTAGACTGAGGCAGGAGGATTGCTTGAACTCAGTGGTTTGTGATTAACCTGGGAAACATAGGAAATGTCTTCTCCACAAAAAATTTTAAAAAAAATTAGTCAAGCACAGTGGCTCAAGCCTGTAGTCTCAGCTACTTGGGAGGCTGAGGCAGAAAGATCATCCGAGCCTATGAGGCTGAGGTCGCAATGAGCCATGATCATGCCACTTTACTACAGACTGGGTGACAGAAAAGACCCTGACTCAATAAAGAAAAGAGAGAAGAAAGAAAGAAAGAAAGAAAGAAAGGAAGGAAGGAAGGAAGAAAAGAAGGAAAGAAAGGAGGAAGGAAGGAAGAGGGAGGGAGGAAGGAATGAAGGAGGAAGAAAGGTGTCGGTAAAGAAAAAGACAGGAATCATCTCCAACCCTGGTAGCAGGAAAAAAGAGAGAGAAAGTCTTTTTCCTGGACTGTATCCTTTTTCATTACACATTTGGTGTAAATTTGTTTGCTTCTATGTAGTAACAAGATTTCTTTAATTATAGTCCCTACTCTGCTACACTGGACAATTAAAGAGTCATTATACTCCAACTTCATCTAACCTACACAATATTCTTGGTATTTTGGGTTGACCCATTAGTCTTATGTTCATTTTTCAAACCCTTTGTCACGTTTTCAATATCTATATTTGTATATCTGAAATATACATTTTTATATTTATTTTAAGAACCTGCACATGCATGTTTATTGCAGAACAATTAGCAATAGCAAAAACATGGAACCAACCATGCTGCCCATCAAAAATCGACTTAATTAAAAAAAAAGAAAAACTTGTATACTTAATCCTGAATTTTACCCCACTTCTTTAAAATAAAATATAAATAAATAAGTAAATAAATAAATAAATGTGATGCATATACATGATGTAATATTACACAGCCATAAAGGACAAAATTATGGACTTTGCAGCAACTTGAATGGATTTAGAGTCTATCATACTCAATGATCTATCACAGAAACAAAAAACGGAGGACCACATGTTCTCACTCAGAAGTAGACCCTGAACATTTTTCACAATACTACATGAAAGCGATTGGCAGTAACAGGTCATGCCAGGGCAGTGGGGTGTGTGTCACATAACATTAATAAAGGTTCCTGATCCCAAATCAAGTAAATTGAGGACCAATGGGAGGCCCAAACTTTACCTGTACACTGACAACTTATGTGGCTAACCTTGAATTGTATCCCTTATCTTTAAAATTAAAAATAATAAAAATAATTATACAGCTCAGAATAAGAAAGCCATAGGACTCTTCTGTTTAAAAACTGTATAAATTTTTATTTGCTTATAGTTATCTCTTTAGAGTTTTATTTTCTAAAATAAAATGTGCAATCATAAAATACTACTTCATGAAAAATGAAATAAAATTCTGTTTACTTTTCAAATAATGAATGAGAGGCATGACATACATCAGCAATTATTGTAATATATTTGTAGGCCTAAGGCACAGTTCTTATGCATAGAAAAGTGTAAATTCTATGTATTTTATAAATTTGAGTGTCATTTTAGAATAATGAATTCAAATCCTAAGTATTATTAGTTAGTGTTATTTCATCTCTGTTGTTCAAGAAAATGAATTATTTTATCTCCTGGAGAGTATATTTAAATATGATCTTTTCAAAATTACATTAAAATATACTCACTTTATTGAAACAAGAGAAAATTAAGCAAGTACAATACTTGCATGTACGCTTTTAAATATTTCATGGAGATCATACAAAATGAAAAATAAATTGTGGGTAATTAAGAATCTTGTGCTCTTACAACCAAATTTGCAAAAGTGTGCTTAATAATTATAATATAGGGAGTTCCAGTAAGATGGCGGTGACATAGGTGGAATTGTGAGATTCTCCGAACGTGAGTTCCCAAAAAGACTCTTGCTTTCCTTCTGCCACCGCCAGCCGCACTGGTCTGAGGCCTGGGGACCCTCGGTCCCACGCAGGACCGTATATTGCAGCCCCCAGCTGCTGCCATGCATGCGAGAGTCTCAGGTCTCGGCTCCATCCCTGGCTACATCGTCTTGCCCAGACCAAGCCACTGGTCACCCAGGGAGGCTCTGGGCACCCGCCCCTCAGAGAAACCAATTCCATTTCTGGCTGAAATACCCTGTGAGCAATCCAGGGCCACTTTTACTGCTCACTGCCTGCCCTTTGGAGTTTTGGAGCTCTGGAGCTCTGGAGCTCTGGGCCCACCCTGACTGAGGCACTCAGTGCGAGACCCCATGCTGGTGTAAGGGAACAGTATATCTTGAAGAGGTGCTGATCGGAGGCTCTCAGCTCCAGAGGAGGGAACTCCTGACCCCCTCCTCCGCCCCAGCCCACTGGTGGTGCCCCGGATCCAGCACCCAGCTGTGCAGCTGATCCCCGGTGCCTCCCACGCCACCACAGTCCGTCATAGTGGATTGCCCAGGGACCCAGAGAAGCGGAGAGAAAGGATCCGTGAACATGAAACTGCCACCTCGGCCATTCTCCAGGCAGAGATTTGCATTGCTCCGCCCACCTACTAGCAGCCTCCACCTCAGTTCCCAAGGTAATGTCACTAAACAGAAAATAAAGCCCCTCCCCTACACTGAATCAGACAAAGGCAATGAAGTATAGCAGATTTCCTAGGCAGCAGACCAAAAGAAGAAACCCAAGCTTCAGTAAATGTAGCTGTCTGCAATGAAAGTAAGGGGAGAGGCCAGAGATCAGCGATGAAGAGACTTTAGACACTCAGGAAAGATTCCAGAGCTAGTTTGATTTCTTATTTTGACTTTTGATTTTATCACTTTGTTTGTTTTGCTCACTTCTGTTTGCTTATTGACTTACACTATCAGTTTGTGTTAGGCAAAACACATCAAAAGGCATAATTTCTTTGGTCTGCCTTTGTATAGCTACCAGTATTCTTTAGGGAATTTTAATTGCATGTTTTTTTTTCACTTCTCTCTGGCCTTGTGTCTCTTTTTCACCTGTTCATTGGTATGTATGTCTGTTTTCCCTCTCACTCTTCTCTCTTTCTTACTTCCTCTTGACCCTCCCCTTCTTCCATTATTTTCCTCTTTTGTACCTCCTTTTGTTCCAGGGACCAAACCTACATTCCGTTGCACAGATTGTAAGACAGTGGGAAATAGGTTCCAGTGGGCTCATACACCAGTAGGTGGATGTGGAATCAGCATATAGATTCTGAATCACAGCTTCCCCCTCAATTAAACCTCAAAACTGCAAAAAGTACAGCCCACAGCCCACACTCCAACCTCAAAAGTGAACAAAGCCAGAGGACCCTCATAAGGAAGAACAGAAGATTGCACAAG
>CAUYQG010021484.1:0-47642 GCA_963574415.1 Tarsius wallacei
AGCCTGTTCCATTTTTAAATGACATTAACACTGGGTAATTAAAATGTGCCCAATATGTTGAATGTACATTTGTTTCCCCTGTAATTCATGCATCCCGGGTATCACTCTATCCTTGGATACCCAGTAGGGTAAACCTAATTCTCTTCTATGTATCTTCTAATTCTCTTCACATAATTGAATGAGGATGCGAAGTAGTTAAGAATGTAGGCTCAGGATCAGACATGAGTTCAAATCCTGGCTCCACCACCTTTAGTACTTGTGTAACCTTGGGAAAACCATCTAACCTCAAAGTCTCAATTTCTACCTCTGTAAAATGGGGATAATGACAGTAACTTCCCCCTAGGATTGTGAGGACTAGGTGAGACCCTCTCTGCAAGGCAGTTAGCACAGTGCTTGGCACAGAGATGGGACTCGATGCCTCCAGCTGTTCTTCTTAAGCATCTTGCAGTTCTAAGGTAGAAGAAGGTGGGGACAGCATTGGAACTGTGAAAACATGGATTTACCTGTTTGTTCTCATTCGTTTCAGTTGTCACCGTGGAGTAAGTATTAGGTATAGTATAAGGGTTTCTGGATTTCGTGGAATCTCCTTTACGCTCATACCATAGCAGGATCACTCATGTCTGCCTGGGATGTGTGGTTTCAGATTCCAGGGATGAAACTAGGGAGTAGTAGCTCTGTTTTTCTTTGTGTTTTTAAGTTCTTTCAATTAGACATGCTCCTTTAAAACAAAACAAAACAACAAAAAATTAGTTCTTTGGAAAAAAATTCTTCATTTAACGATTTTTATGATACTTTTCCTTGGTAATATTGAAGAGAAACTGCTTTAGTACCTTCTCTACCTGTGTATTGTACTAATTGAAAAGCTCAGCTGAGCATGGTGGCTCACACCTGTAATCCTAGCACTTTGGGAGGCGTAGGCAAGAGGATTGCCTGAGCCCCGGGGTTCGAGACCAGCCTGGGCAACTTGGCAAGACTTCGTCTCTACAGTAAATCAAAAACTTAGCTGGGCATGGTGGCGCGTGTCTGTGGTTCCAGCTACTTAGAAGGCTGAGGAGGAAAGATCACCTGAGCCCAGCAAGTCAAGGCTACAGTGGCTGTGAACGTGCCACTGCACTCTAGCCTGGGTGACAGAGTGAGACTCCTACTCAAAAGAAGAAAAGAAAAGCTTATCCTTGTGTTTTGAGGTCCTGTTTTAGTATTTTTAAAGAAATTTTTGAAATTTCAGATGTCCCATTTTTTTTTTAAGCCTTGAATGAAAATGCCCACAGCTAATTAGTTAAGCATAGAGAATGAGTAGTTGTCAGCTTCATTCATTATTGATAATACACCTGTTTTCATTTTTGTTAGCATCAAAATGGTTGTGTGTTAGCCTTAATCTACTAATTGATGAAGAAGGAAGATAAATAATTAATGTTAATTTACTTCACTTAATATAATAACTTGTAGAACACTCTTAATCTTTTAATGTTGTGCTTTACATTCAACTATAAAGAAAACAATCACTTGTAATCCATACATGGATGCAAAAATTGATGTTATTTCTGTGTGACCTATAATTGATACACTTGAATAAATTAACATTGTCCTTTTAGCTAAAATAAGAATAGTACATTAAAATCCAACTTGGGAAATTCTTTTTCTTAATTGCAAATCCTCCACTTGGTTTAACTTGACAGCACTTCTGTAGAACAGGTAGGTTAAATTCGTTTAATTACTAATCAAAAATCAAGTGGGAAATAAATGTTTAATTTGCTTCTGGAATCAATTTATTAATCCTAGTAACAGATCTTTCACCTAAGCTCTAAATCCCTCTACTTCTTCACTTAGTGAATACTTGGCTATAATTTTCAGAGAAGACATCTCTACTGGGTACTGTCTTAGGTATTAGATGACTAGATCCCTGATATTCTAGGCTTGTATTTGCTCTATACCTCACTGAAATGATGTGATTTTTAAAAAAATATCCAGAGTGTTTTCTAATGGTAGTTTCTAATGAGGTTTACGTCTCATTCCAAGGATAATGGTAGCATTTTTTAAAAGGTTTTCTTATGTGTATGTTTAGAATTAATTCAGTATTTCAGTTGTATAAGGTTGATTGGTTTCCATTTATTCTTCAAATCTTATGTCACTCCCTGAAAAAGGAAAAAAAATTTAGTGTTGTTCTTTCTAGCTATCTTATTATTTCACTTTTTCTTTTATTACCTGTGAAAGTAAGGAATTAATTTCAACTTCCTCCTTTCTCCATCATCTTTCTCTTTCTTTCTCACATTTTACCAGAAGTCAGGAAGGTGGAAGGGCTTTAATCCTGAGTGTCTAGCATGTGTCCTATCTCAGCATGTCACACTGCTTAGAACCCTTAGTTCTCACCACCTGAGTTGCCAAGTGTTCAGCACTGATCCCAGAGAGTCTTCTTGCTTGGTAAAATTATTATTTCAAAACAAAAATGTCCCTTTAAAAAAAAATGCCTTGTTTGTAGCTTGGGATACTCTTAGACTGGACTTTGGTGTTACTAAGCCTTAGTTATAGGAAACATACCATTTTGCATCTCTATCAGCAATGAGTGAGTGTTCCTGTTTTCCATATCCTCACCAGCATTTGGAGTGGTCAGTTTTTAAAAAATTGTACCCAGTCTGACAGTTGCTTATTGGTATCTCATTGTTGTTTTAGTTTGCAATTCCCTGATGACATAGGACATAGGGCGTCTTTCCATATCTGTCATCTGTGTGTCTCTTTTGGTGATGTGTCTTTTGCCCATGTTTTAATTGGGTTGTTTATTTTCTTACTAAGTTTTTAGAATTCTTTGTGTATTTTGGATACAAGTCCTTTATCAGATACATGCATTGCAAATATTTTCTCCCAGTCTTTGGCTTGCCTTTTGATTTCTCTTAACAGTGTCTTTTGCAGCGCAGAATTTTAAGTTTTAAGAAAGTCCAAGCCGGGCTCGGTGGCTCAGCCTATAATCCCACGCTTTGGGAGGCTGAGGTGAGTGGATTGCCTGAGCCCGCGGGTTCGAGACCTGTCTGGGCAACTTGGGGAGACCTCATCTCTACAGTAAATCAAAAATTAGCCGGGCATGGTATCGCGTGCCTGTAGTTCCAGCTACTTGGAAGACTGAGCAGAAGGATCGCCGGAGCCCAGCAGGTCGAGGCTGCAGTGGCCGGGAGCGTGCCACTGCACTCCAGTGTGGATGACATAGTGAGACTCCAACTCAAAAAAAAAAAGAAAGTCCAATGTAGCAATTTTTTCATGAATTGCGCTTTTGGTGTTGTGTGCAAAAATTTATTGTCAAACCCAAGGTCACATAGATTTTTTTCCATATTCTAGAAGTTTTATATTTTTGCATCTTAGGCCTGTGTTCCATTTTGAGTTGATTTTTGTGAGAGGCATAAGGTCAGTGTTTAGATTCTCTTTAATTTTTTGCAAGTGGATGTCAAGATGTTCACCATTTGTTGAAAGAACTATTCTTTCCCCATTAAACTGACTTTACTCCTTTATCAAAAATCAGTTAACTATTGTAGTAATTAGGGATCTCCGGAAAAACAGAACCAATAGGATATTTAAGAGATTTATTATGGGAATTGGCTCATATTATTATGGAGGCTTTCTGCAAACTGGAGAACCAAGAAAGCCAATTGTGTGATTCATTCCAAGTTCAAAGGCTTTAGAACCAGGGAAGCCAAGGGCAGGAGAATGTGACTGCCCTGGATCAAGAAGAGAGTAACCCCTTCTTCTACCATTTTTGTCTAGTCAGTAAGGTCCTCTACATATTGGGTAATTGATGCCCACCCACATTGTTAAGGGTGCATTTTCTTTACTCAGTCTACTGATTTAAGTGCTAATCTCTCCCAGAAACACCCTCACAAGACACACCCAGAAATAATGTTTTACCAGCTATCTGGGTATCCCTTAACACTGTCAAGTTGACACATAAAATAAACTATCACAGCCGGGTACAGTGGCTCACGCCTATAATCTCAGCACTTTGAGAGGCCAAGGCAAGAGGATTGCCTGAGCCCTGGAGTTCGAGATTAGCCTGGGCAACATGTCAAGACTTTGTCTCTATAAAAAATTTAAAAATTAGCTGGGCATGGTGGCACACACCTGGCTGAGACAGAAGTTCGAGGCTGTGGTGGCTGTGATCATGCCACTGCACTCCAGCCTGGCTGACAGAGTGAGACTCCAACTCAAAAATAAACTAATTAATTAATTAAAATATCACAATTGTATAGGTTTTGGGGTCCTTTTTTGTTTCATTGATCTATTTCTATTCTTTCAACAATTACTGTATTGATGATTATAGCATCATAGGAAGTCAGCTAGTGTCAGTCACCAACTTTGTTCTTTCTCTGCATTTCTTGGCTGTTTTGGATTTGTTGCTTTACATATAACTTTAGAATCACTTTGCTGATACATACAAAATAACTTGCTGCGATTTGGATTGCTATTGCTTTGAATCTATAGATCAGATTGGGTGGTGCTGAATCTTAACAATATCAAGTCTTCCTACCTATGAATATGGAATTGCCTTTGATTTTTTTCATCAGAATTTTGTCATTTTCCTCATATAGGTCTTGTTATATTTATTCCTAAGTACTTCACTTTTCTTTTATTTATCTACTCATTTAGTCATTTGTTTGGTTGGTTTTTTGGGGGGGTTGTTTTGTTTTGTTTTGTTTGAGTTGGAGTCTCACTCTGTTGCCCAGACTGGAGTGCAGCGGCTGCTTCCGGCCACCGCAGCCTCAACCTGCTGGGCTCCGGCGATCCTTCCGCCTCAGCCTTCCAATTGTTTTGTTTTTTGAACAGGAGTCTCACTCTGTCACCCAGGCTCGAGTGCAGTGGCACACTCATTGCCACTGCAGCCTCAATCTGCTGGACTCAAGTGATCCTTCTGCCTCTGCCTTCCAAGTAGCTGGAACCACAGGCACGTGCCACCATGCCCAGCTAATTTTTTTTAATTATTATTTATTGTAGAGATGAGGTCTTACCAAGTTGCCCAGGCAGGTCCCAAAACTCTGGACTCAGGCAATCCTCTCATATCAGCCTCTCAAAGTGCTAGGATTACAGGTGTGAGTCACCACTCCTGGCTTCATTTTTTAAAAAGTATAAATAGTATTATGATTTTAATTGCAAAATCCAGTTGCTCATTGCTGATGTAAGGAAAGCCATTAACTTTTATATGTTAACCATGTATCCTGCGATCTTGCTATAATTACTTATTAGTTCTAGGATTGTTTTTATTAATTCTTTGGGATCTTCTACATACACAGCCATGTCATCTCTAAACAACAATTTTTATTTCTTCGTTCTCAGCCTGTGTGCCTTTATTTTCTTCATTTGTGTTATTGCATTAGTTAAGACCTAGTATCATGTTGAATAGGAGTGGTGAGAGGGGCCGTTCTTGCCCCATTTCCAATCTAAGGGAGAAAGCCAAGTTTCTCACTGTTAAGTATTATGTTAGTTGTCAGGTTTTTATAGATATTCTTTTCTGCTTGCTTTGGCTTATATTGGTTTTCTTTCTGCTCTATTTTAGTTCCCATCATGAATTAGGTGTTGGACTTTGTAAAATGCTTTATCTGTATCTAATATATCATATGATTTTTTACTCTTTAGCCTGTTGATGTAATGAATTACATCAATTGTTTTTTGATTGTTGAACCAGGCTTGCATACATGGAATAAAACTCATTTGGCCATGGTGTTTAATTCTTTTTATATATCATTGGATTTGATTTGCTAATATTTTGTTGAGGATTTTTGCATCTCTTTTGTGATACTGGTCTGTAGTTTTTCTTTGTTGTAATGTTTTTATCTGTTTTTTGTATTAGATTAACACTGGCCTCATGAATAAGTTAGGTGTTCCTCTGCCTCTCTCTTCTGAAAAAGATTGTAGAGAATTGATACCATTTCTTCCTTAAATGTTTGCAAATTCACCAGTGAAACTATTTGGGCCTACTGCTTTCTATCTTGGAAGGTTGTTACTTGTTGATTCAATTTATTTAATAGATATAATCCTTTTCAGGTTATTCTTTTTATATGAGTTTTGACAGATTGCTTCTTTCAAGGAATTGGTTCATTTCATCTTAGTTATTAAATTTGTAGGCATAGAGTTCTTCCTAATATTCTTTTATTGTCCTTTCAATGTCTGTGGGCTCAGTAGTGATGGCCCCTCTTTCATTTCTGATATTAGTAATTTGTGTTTTCTTTTTCTCTTGGTTAGCCCAGGCTAGAGGTTTACTACTCTATGAAGCTTTAAAAATAACTGACTTTTGTTTTTATTTTTTCCTCTGTTGTTTTCCTGTTATTGTTGATTGATTTCTGCTCTATTTTTTATTTGGTTTTTTTTTTTTTCTGCTTGCTTTAGGCTTATATTGCTCTTCTTCCTCAGATTTCCTAAGGAAGAAGCTTAGGTCATTGATTTTAAATCTGTCTTCTTTTCAATATATGCATTCAGTCTTATACATTTCTATCTAAGCACTGTTTTTGCTACATAAATCTGCTTTCAAATAACACTGTCCTATAGCAGGTACCTTCTTCCCCCCTATCTCTTTCATTGTCATTTGTTTCACTTATCCATAAGCCATAACCGCACAATACATTGTGCCTCTAATATTTTGAACAAGCAGTTATCTATTATATCAGTTAAGAATAATAAAAACAGCCGAGCTTGGTGGCTCAGCCTGTAATCCCGTGCTTTGGGAGGCTGAGGTGAGTGGATTATCTGAGCCTGTGGGTTCAAAACCCGCCAGGGCAACTTGGCGAGACCTCATCTCTACAATAAATTAAAAAATCAGCCGGGCATGGTAGTGCGTGCCTGTAATTCCGGCTACTCAGGAGGCTGAGGCGGAAGGATCACCGGAGCCCAGCAGGTCGAGGCTGCAGTGGCCGGGAGCGGCCACAGCACTCCAGTCTGGGCGACAGAGTGAGACTCCAACTCAAAAAAAAAAAAAGAATAATAAAACAAAAGGTTTTATTTACCTTTATTTGATTCTTCTTGAATACTCTTTATTTCTTTATGTAGATCCAAGGTTCTGACCTATGTTATTTTTGCCTCTGAAGAACTTCTTTTAACATTTTTTTCATGTCAGTTTTTGTTTGTCTGAGGACATCTTTATTTCTTCTTCACTTTTTGAAGAATAATTTTGCTGCATAAAGAATTCTAGGTTGGTGAGTTTTCTTTCTTTCAACACGTAAGTATTTGTCCCACAGTTCTCAGATATTCTGCTTCATTTTTGCATTCTTTTTCCTCTTTGCATTTCAGTTTGGGAAGTTCATGTTGACGTATCTTCAAGCTTGTTGATTCTTTTCTCAGTCATGTCCAGTCTACTGGTGAGCCCATTAAAGGCATTCTTGACTTCTGTTACAGTGTTTTTTGTTGTTTTTAATTTTATTTTAGAGTTGTGGGGTACATGTGAGGATGTACTATGTAATTAAATTGCATGCGGACTTCTAGTAGGCCTTCTCCACTCCTGATAGTGGACCTGGTACCGAGTGTGTGGCTGTGTGTCCTTATCCCTCCTACCTTCATCCCTCCCCTAGCAGTGTCCAGCATCTGTTGTTCCCACCTTTGTGCTCATGGGACAAGTGATCAGGGCCCACTTATGAGTGAGAACATGCAGTATTCAGTTTTTTGTTTCTGCAGTAGTTCACTTAGAATGATGATTTCCAGTTGCAACTATGTTGCTGCAAAAAACATGATTTGTTTTTCTTTATGCCTGTGTGATATTCTATCATATATGTGTACCACATTTGCTTTATCCAGTTCATTTTTGGTGGGCATCTGGGTTGGTTCCATGTTTTTTTTGTTTTTGTTTTTGTTTTTTTGTTTTTTTTGAGTTGGAGTCTCACTTCGTCACCCAGACTGGAGTGCAGCCTCGACCTGCTGGGCTCCGGCGATCCTTCCACCTCAGCCTTCCAAGTAGGTGGAACTACAGGCGCGCGCTACCACGCCCGGCTAATTTTTTTGATTTATTGTAGAGATGAGGTCTCGCCAAGTTGCCCAGGCGGGTCTCGAACCCGCGGGCTCAGGCAGTCCACTCACCTCAGCCTCCCAAAGCGCTGGGAATACAGGCTGAGCCACCGAGCCCAGCGGTTCCATGTTTTTGTTATCTTGAATTGTGTTGCAGTAAACATACATGTGCAGGTATCTTTTTGGCAGAGCCATTTATATTCCCAGAATTGGGATGCTGGATCATATGGTAGCTCAATTTTTAGTTCTTTAAGAAAATGCCAGCCAGGAGCGGTGGCTCATGCCTATAATCCCAGCACTTTGGGAGGCCAAGGTGAGAGGATTGCCTGAGCTCACGGGTTTGAGACCAGCCTGGGCAACTTGGTGAGACCTCATCTCTACAATAAATCAAAAAATTAACCAGGCATGGTGGCGCCTGCCTGTAGTTCCAACTACTTGGAAGGCTGAGGTGGAAGAATCACCAGAGCCCAGCAGGTCGAGGCCGTGGTGGCCGTGAGCGTGCCACTGCACTCCAGCCTGGGCGACAGAATGAGACTCCAACTCAACAACAACAACAAAAAAGAAAATGCCACCGCTGCTTTCTACAAAGATAACTAGCTTACATTTCTACCAACAGTGTAGAAGCAACTCCTTTTCTCCCTACCCTCACCAACACTTGTTTTTTTGCTTTTTAATGATAATAGCCATCCTTACTGGTGTTAGGTGGTATCTCATTGTAGTTTTGATTTGATCATTAGTGAGGCAGAGCATTTTCTCATATATTTGTTGGCTACTTGAATGTCTTCCTTGGAGAAGTGTCTGTTCATGTCCTTTGCCCACTTTTTAATGGGGTTGTAAGTTTTTTTTCTGTTACAGCATTTTTTATTTCCAGGATTTCATTTTGATTCTTTGCATTCCATCTCTCTGCTTACAATACCCATCTGTTTGTACATTTTGTCCACTTTTTCCTTTAGAGCCTTTAGCATATTTATCATGGTTGTTTTAAACTCCCATTCTGATAATTCCAAATTCTCTACTGTATCTGAGTCTGGTTCTGCTTGTTTTGCCTCTTCAGATTGTGTTTTTCCTTAGTATGCCTGTAATTTTTGTTCTTGATACAACCCGGACATGATGTATTAGGTAATAGGACTTGAGGTAGAGCGAACTTTCATGGAGGATTTATGTTTATCTGGATTGGGGTTAGGATGTATTTAACATTGGGTATAGCTGTAGCTGTAACTAAGTCAGAGGCTTCACTTTTCCTCTGGTGTCCTTGTTTTTGTCTCCCCTGTTGTCTTTGGGTTTCCCAGGAAATCTCTTCTAAATGAAACCTGTCTTTTTTTTTTTGAGTTGAAGTCTCACTCTTTGTCACCCAGACTGTAGTGCAGTGGCACGCTCACAGCCACCGCAGCTTCAACCTGCTGGGCTTAGGTGATCCTTGCCACCTCAGCCTTCCAAGTAGCTGGAACTATAGATGCATGCCACCACGTCCAGCTAGTTTTTGTGATTTATTGAAGAGACAAGGTCTCACCAAGTTGCCCAGGCTGGTCTTGAACCCAGGCTCAAAATCCTCTCGCCTCAGCCTCCCAAAATGCTGGGATTACAGGCTGAGCCACCGCATCCGACCAAAGACCAAAGCCTATATCTGTTTTATAGCTGTCTGTTGTAATCCACAGTTATTATCCCGGAACCCTGCTGATGGTCGACTTGGTGATAAAGTGTTGGAAAGAGGGCATTTCTTTCTCTTATCTTATGTTTAAATCTCTGTGTTTTTTGTGGGGAGGAGGGGGTGTGGTAGGCCAGAGTATCTGGAACATGACTTTAAGAAGAGTTTTTTTTCCTCCCTTTTGAGACCGGAAAGCTAGAGGGGGCTGGAGTTAGCTAATTGCCCTTTCCCCTGTCAGATAAGGCCTTATTAAAGTAGTTTCCCTTGAGGGCTGGCCTGCCTTACAGAGAACAGAACAAAGCTCTGGGCATATTTTGAAATGTTTACCTCTCACCACCCTCTTGCTGCTGCCACCTCCCCATTTACCAGAAGCCCTGGGGGAAATCGTCTCATCTCAATGAGAACCTGGTGGGATCCTAGAGATAAGACTCCTGAAAGTGTAGGAATCCCACTAAGACTGAGTCACCTAGAGTTTTTTAACTCTCAAACTCCTCCATACTGAACTTCCAGCAATTTATCCCTTATAGTTTAAGAGTTCCAGCGTTGAGGCTGGGCATGGTGGCTCATGCCTATAATCCCAGTACTTTGGGAGGCCGAGGTGAGAGGATTGCCTGAGCTCACTGGTTCGACACCAGCCTGGGTAACTTGGTGAGACCTCATCTCTACAATAAATCAAAAAAATTAGCTGGGCGTGGTGGTGCATGCCTGTAGTTTCAGCTACTTGGAAGGCTGAGGCGGAAGGATCGCCTGAGACCAGTAGGTTGAGGCTGTAGTGGCCATGAGCGTGCCACTGCACTCCAGGCTGGGCAACAGAATGAGACTCCAACTCAAAAAAAAAACGTTCCAGCACTGGATTTTCTTCCCAGTAAACCTTGATTCTCTGTACCACCCTGTTTTCAATGCAGATCTTGTGGAACTTAATTCTCTGATGAATTTCAGTGGAGTTATTGTCTCATTTTAGCTCAGTTCAGTTTTGTTTTGTTCTTTTTGAGTCAGATTCTAAATGAGGATGAATAGTCAAGAATACAAGTCTTTCAAGTGTCAGGTCTTCATGATTGAATTCAGGTTATATGTTCTTGACTGGAATGCTGTTCAAGTCATTTTGTGTCCACTGAGTATCAATTTGGGCACACAGTGTTCATTTTCCTCTCATTTATGACTTAATTTTGGTTGTCCAGTGGAGGTATTATCTGCTTTCTGCCCTGTACAGTTAATATTTTTTTCCTACTGCTATAAATAAGCAGTTTGTGGGGAAACACCTTCAAGCTAGCAACTTTCTTGTTCCTCATCAACATTTGTACCAGGTTTAGCATCTGTTAATCATTTTTGCCCAAACCAGTCTTCACTGTGATTATGATTTTTTCACCTCTAGCATTCCCTCTTCATTTACTTATTAGCACTCTGCATTTTACGTCTAGCAAGAGCCCTCCCTGGTCTCCCCTCCCACCATGTCTTTTTTTTTTTTTTAAGTCTGTTTCCTGGCCAGGTGCAGTGGCTCACACCTGTAATCCCGGTGCTTTGGGAAGTGAGACAGGAGAATCTCTTGAGGCTGGGAATTCGAGACCAGCCTGGGTAACATAACAAGACCTCCTCTATACAGAAAATACGAAAATTAGCTGGACTGGGTGTGGTGGTGCCTGCCTGTAGACTCAGCTACTCAGGAACCTGAGGCCGAAGAATCACCTGAGCCCAGGAGGTTGAGGCTGCAGTTAGCCTTGATTGTGCCACTGTGCTCCAGTTTGGGCAATAGAGTGAAACCCTGTCTCAAAAGGAAAAAAAAAAAACCAAACTATTTACTGTGGACTCCTGGATTCGTAGACTTTTCAATGATTTATAATTTATTACCTCCCTTATCTGTTTTGGTGCTCAAATTGTCCTAGTACTAGCTAGCTCCTTCAAACTGGCTCATATGACATGCCCCCTTTGTTATTTATATGTTTATTTGTTAGCACAGTGGTAGAATAATTACACTCTCTGTGTAAGACATTTATTGGAATGTAGTATTGTAGCTTTTTAAGTCAGAAGTAGACTTTGGGGGAGTGTTTAAAGAAATGCTCACCTGATCACTTATTCGATATCATCCAGTATGTGCATTGTTTGTTTGTGCAATATTGATACTGACCAGAGAACACCTCACTTCCAACTGCATCCAGTGATTGCAGGTGGACAGTCACAGAATCTGTTCTTAGACATTGACAAAGCCTTGCAAGTTTGGTCACGTGCTTGCGTTTGTTAATCTGCCTCTGCACTAATTCAGTGTGGGTAACTAATCTTCACGATACATACTTGTTTATTTAACATATCCTGTGTGTGCAGTGTGCTTTTACTTCCATTATACTTTCTCCTCATATTTGATATTTGGAAAACTGTCAGAAGAATTCTGTCCTTTTTCCGGTGACATTTTTTATCAATTTTACTTTAATCTGCGCAGTATACCTTTAGGCCTGTAGTGGGTTGGCTTCTACTCTGTAGTTTTATTGTCTGATTCCGCTTGTAGTAGCATGTAGGAAGTAGTGAGTGACTCAATCATTGTTCTGTGTTCTCTGGAAATAAAGTGTGTATGATTATTCATGATCAAATATAAATGGAAAGAATCTTTATGCCTGCATGTTCTGTGCTATTCAAGTCTGTTAGTAATCTCCATCTGGTTCCTCTAAATTTATACTGTGAATTGATGAAGAATTGTCTAGTTGAAAATATATAAGCAACGGGTGTGGTGGCTCCTGCCTGTAATCCCAACACTTTAGGAGGCTGAAGCGAGAGGATTGCCTAAGTCCAGTGGTTCAAGACCAGCCTGGGCAACTTGACAAGACCTTGTCTCTACAATAAATCAAAAAATTAGCCAAGCATGGTGGTACACTCCTGTAGTTCCAGCTACTTGGAAGGCTGAGGCGGAAGGATCATCTGAACCCAGAAGTTTGAAGCTGCGGTGGCCATGAGCATTCCACTGTACTCCAATCTGGCGGACAGAGTGAGACTCTGACTCAAAAGAAAGAAAGAGAGAGACAGAGACAGAGATGGAGGGAGGGAGGGAAAGAGGGAGGAAATAAATACATAAGAAGTCCAGTGGCTATATATTCAATAAAAATTTTCCATGTGTCCATACTAATAATATTCCTTAAATTTTATTATCTAACATTTTGTTTTAACTCCATACTGCCTATTGGCTACATGTATATCTTTATATTGTATTGTTCAAAATGTTGGACATTTTTGTTCATAGTTCCTAAAATTAGAGTGTTACCAGTATTAGCCATTTTTCTTTATTGTTCTAGGAGGTTTTCCAAAACCTGCTAAACAAACTCTAAAAGAGCTGTTACACTTAGCCATGTATTATTTGTATTAATTTTGCAGGAAATTTGGTGGCAGACCTTTTAGTTCTGTTGAGTTTGTGATTTTGAAATATATATATGTAATCTAAATTCCTTTCATGTTGCTACTTAAGAATATAACTGACTCAGACTGAGTCACATTACTGTAATTACTGTAAGTTTCTTTCCAAAATGGTGACTCAAAACCTAAAAGGGAATAAAAGGAAATAATTGACCCAGCGCATGCGGTGGTGTGGACTCCCGTCAGGGCACAAACTTAGTTCTGCTCCATCTGAATCTGGACTGTAATTTCTTGGCTCCACCTGCGAATGTGTTCAGGGTTTTTTCTTTCCTTCTCAAATGTAAGTTATGAAAAAGTAGGTTACGGGGCTAAGAGTAAACAAATGCATGTGGCATGGCATTTAAGCATGAAGTAACATTTGCTGGATTTCAGATTCAACTTCTGCAGATTGAGCATAAAGACTGTTTTCATCTTCTGATTCAAGACACACTTTGGCAGCTTGCATAATCACAGCCAAGATGTGTTTTAATCCTTTTTGTGACCGAGGACTCGGTGGCTTCTGCTGTGAAGCTGGCATTTGAATTCCACGAACAGTGAGAGACAAGAATAACAAGGTCAGGTGTTCCCCTCTTGCCTGCAGAGTGAATGGGCTGTTTCACTGAGCCTCTCAGCCAGCCGTGCCATGGGGAAACCATGGGTGGAGCGCGGAGCGTGCCGAGGGGGCCGCAAGGCCAGAGTGCCAAGTTCATCAGTGTAGGCATCCACAGGAGTGTCCACCCTAGCACACACTTTGGTTTTGGCAGCACACTTTCCAGAGATCCACATTATGTAAGGTTGTAGAAATAAAGTTCATGAAAGAGAACAGTATGAGAAAAAATATGAATGCCTTGCTTCTAAGCCAAATCACTGAATGATTTAAGCAAAATTATTTTTAGACATTTATTTTTTTAAGTAAATATGACTTGCCAAGAACAGAGTGCTTGATTTTCTAATAATTTAAGTGGTTTTGTTGTTTTTGTTTGTTTTTAATCTCCAACAAGATGTTGCTTGTGGGTTTAAAATAGACGCGAAAATAACTCAGATTATTTCAATATCTGAAATGGTTGAGTGGATATAAAGTGACATATTAATGTAATTATGTTCTTGGCCACGTGAAGGCTGCTTTTATAAAGAATTCTTGTTTGTTTTTCATGTTGAGTTTCAGGAGAATGAAGTCGGTATCATTAAAGATGTGGAGTGGGAGGCTTCAGACTGGGAGGATGGAACCTGGAGTGCTGGGGTGGTTCTGGCCTTGCTCTCCTGTGTTTATCCAGGAGTTATTCCACTAGAGCTTCTTAGAGTCACACAGCATTTAGGGACTAGGTTATATACCCATAACTTCACCACATACAACCTACAAGGTTATACTTACAGGCAGTTCTCTGTCCCTACCTCCAGCCGTGGTTTAGACAGTACGGTTCACAGAGGGCTCTGGTGTGCTCAGGAGCTGGTTTCTCTGGGACACCATGGGGAGAGCAGGGATGTGACTCGTGACCCTTCGTTTTGGAAAGATCTATGGTGCCTGTGAACAAGATGATCTAGAAGAGAAAAACTAGAAGTTGAGAGAGATGATAAGATGATATCCCAGGTATTCCTGGTTCTCACAAGAACTCCTTTTTATCCGGCCACTGAACCGAAGGGTTCATCTTGTTGCTGGCATATCTCGTTGTTGATTAGTTGGTTCTAATGGTGGTCCCAGATGATTCTATATGTGACTTTCATTTTTCAGGTATGAGACCCTAAGGAACCCGTTTGGTTCCTGCAGCTAAACTGGCAAAGAGGCTCTTGCTCACATTAATCAGGAAAGGGGGCAGAAAGGTAGCATGCTGCCACTACCCGCAAAGGAGATAAGATTACAAGCAAAAGTGCTGCTTATTGCTGCTTTTGGAGTAAGGCTCCTTTATCCTGAAACATTCCCATGTCTCATGACTGTGCTTGTTTCAGAGAGCTGGTGTAGTCCCAGGAGATCTGAGGCAGAGCACTGTCCCTGCTGCGGTTTCCCCTGGCGTTCATATTTTCCAGAACGAAACAAGAACTAATATGAGAAAAAGAAAATAGCCTTTATCTCTTATGCCTGACAGATAATCAGATTACTCTAGGGATTAGATAAAAATAAATCATTTGTTCCTATAGTTAGCTACTATGATGATTGAGGTAATCATTTGTGAGAGAATTTCAGAATTCAGATGTATAGAATTCGACTTAGGGAGCAAGTAAATATCCAAAGAACAATGTGAGTTTGAAAGGAGTGGTGTTCTTTTGGTTAACAACGTAGAGTCAGTTTGCTGTGAGCTGTGTCCCTCTGGGACCCACCATGGGAACCCCCATCACATTCCTGATGTTCCTAACATCAGTCATAAAGCTTGAAGACCCCAAGGGCAGCATAGTACTGTTTCTCTCCACTAGTTCACTTTCCTTAATCTCTTTACAAAACTATATACTGGCTTTTCCCCTAACATGTCTGGTTATGTTCACAGGCCATGTTCTCATAGAAATTTCCAGTACTCACAAGAAACTCAATGAGAGTCTTGAGGAAAACGTACGTACTCTATTTTTCTGTTTACAAAATATATTGATACATGTTTGTATATTTATTTTGCTTAAATTCTCAAATCTGGTATGAATTTTTTCTTTCCTTTGGTTAATAGTTCAAAAAATTTCATAAAGAGATTATACATGAGCTAGAGAAGAAGACGGAACTTGATGTAAAATATATGAATGTAAGTACAGTTCCCTCCACTCCTGGCCTAGGGGTTCCTGACCTGTCAGCCCGAGGAGTACTGTTTCCCATCGTTTATTCAGCAGCAGCAAATAGGAGTAGAGCTTGATGTTGAAAACCAGCAATGTCCCTTTGGGCAGAGTGGGCTAGTTTTTGCTACACTTGGGATCTTTTTTAAAAAGCATAGAAAAAAATTTTGTCAGAGATCACACTGCTTCCAGAAAGCATTATTTTCACAGAACATGTGTATGTGGTAGGAATCTGCGTCTGTGTTACTGCAGCTGTTACAGACATAGCACTTAACAAACCAACACTTCAGGGCATGAGTAGCATGTGGGAGGACACCATCTGGGGCTTCTGGATCCAATCTGCAGAGGCCTCTCCAGCTTAGTGTCTCCTGTCTGTTACCCAGTATTGTTTTCTCTAGATCTCCTTCAGGCTGGCCCTACAGCCCCAGGACACAGGATTCATGCTGTCTTCCTTTGCTGCAACAGAGTACTCACTTTCTTTTGCCACCCAAAGTCCTTCCGACCCGCCCCCCCTTTTTTTTTCACATAGAGAGACAGGATCTCACTGTATGACCCAGGCCGGAGTGCACGGTAACCTCAAACACCTGGGCTCAAAGGATCCTTTTGCCTCAGTTTCCAAGGAGCTGGGACTACAGGTGTGCACCACTGCACCCAGCTAACTTTTTTATTTTTTGTAGAGATAGGATCTCCCTATGTTGACTGGCTGCTCTCAAACTCCTGGGCTGGAACTCCTGGGCTCAAGCAATCCTCCCGCCTCTTCCTCCCAAAGTGCTTGGATTATAGGTGTGAGCAATCACACCTGAGCCAAAGTCTCCTTTCTGCTCACCATGGCTCCCATGTGGCAATAAGAAGTGCAGATTACCCTGAAATGGGCTCTCCCTTGTGGTCCTCAAGAGGCCTCCTGCCCACATATGCTCATGTGCTCTGTACATTCCTGGCGGGAGGCCACACGACTGTGGATGACTACTGAGGTGTATTTAATGCCAAGCACTTTACATAGGTTATCTGATTTTTATCCCTAAAGTAAATCTAATGCATAGATACCCTTGTTATCTTCACTTTACAGACTGTAGGGGAAATCATGGATTAGAATTGCAACACAGATGTTAGGCTCAGACCCCATGTTCTTAAACATTCTGCTATAGCATACTCAAAGCAACAAATGATTGTACTTGTTCGTTCTGTTTCTGTAAAATCACATATCATAAAACAGCCAGGAGCATGTGACTGATATTTATTTATTCACCAAAGCACTTACTGACAATGCTGTCCAAATGCCTATGAGGAAGAAGAAATAAAAGGAAGGAAAGACATTGTTGTTCTCAGAGAGCTGCTGTTCTGGTCAAGGGCCTCTCCTATAAACGAGGAACTTTCGAACACACGAAGCTGAGACATTAAGTTGAATGGAGGGAGGTCATGTGGACTGAGGGCATGAGGGTCCCAGGCAGCAGGATGGTGGTGTGAGGTATGGGTGTGAAGGTCCCGGCATCGGGAGTATGGTTTGAGGTAAGGGTGTGAGGGCGCCAGCTAGTGGGAGGATGGTGTGAACTGAGGGTGTTGAGGCCCCAGCCAACTGCACACAGTGAAAGTGTAAGCACAAAGTGATTGTGTGACCGTTTGAATGGTGCCACAGTAAAATAAGCACACATTTTACTTATAGGCAACTCTAAAAAGATACCAAACAGAACACAAGAATAAATTAGATTCTCTGGAGAAATCTCAAGCTGAGTTGAAGAAGATCAGAAGGAAAAGTCAAGGAGGACGAAACGCACTAAAATATGAACACAAGGAAATTGAGGTGAACTTTTTAGCAATTTTTTTTTCTGTTTTGATTATTTGTATAGCTTGGAGAGAGGTTTACTTACCTCAATTAGCCTGTACTTTATCCACTCATTGTTGTGCTGTTGCTGAAGTAAAAGTAAGTGTTTGACTTAGTAAGAGTTGAAGCCTGCAGAATTTTCCAAAGTTAAACATAATTAGTCAGTGGTCTCTTAAAAACATTGGCGTTTTCTCCTGACTCCAAGAGGGTAAGGGACTCTGTGTTTTTCATTACTGGCTCCACTTTACAGATGGGGAAAATGAGGCTTAGGTTAAGTCATATGGTTGGCATTTGGAACTGGGGCCTGAACCTGGAACCTTGGTTCCAAAGCCCATAGTGCTTTCCAGAACAACACGATCATATCCCTGGAGTACAAAGTAATGTTGTGTGCAAATTGCCCAGTGGGAACATAAAGCCTTTGGCAACTTCTTTTCACACGTGAGTCAGGATCTTTATGAGAATGATGGTATCTACTCAAGTCAGGTTACAACTTTATTTTGTCTTATGTGTATCTGCATTTACTATTTGCTCCATTATAAAAATAAAGCAGGTGTAAAGATGGCAGAAGATAAATGTCAGGCTGTGTGGCTATCTAATGCCTCATGTCATGCTTGTATAATTATTATTTATTTTTTCAGTATGTAGAGACCGTCACTTCTCGTCAGAGTGAAATCCAGAAATTCATTGCAGATGGTTGCAAAGAAGCTCTACTTGAAGAAAAAAGACGCTTCTGCTTTCTGGTTGACAAACACTGCAGCTTTGCAAATCACATACATTATTATCACTTACAGGTGGGTGTGATGGCCAGTTGCAATGCGTTTACTGGTAACTTAACATTGTATTTAAATAACTTTAGATGCTTTACTTTCCATATATGCCCGATATAAAGCAGTGGCCTATTTTGACAATGAGAAGTTCCCAAAGAAACAGTTTTTGGACTGTGTGTGGTGGCTTACGCTTGTAATCCCAGCATTGTGGGAGGCTGAGGCAGAAGGATTGCTTGAGCTCAAAAGTTTGAGACAAGCCCCCCCGCCCAAAAAAAATCACAAAGCTAGACAGGCATGGTGGCACATGCCTGTATTCCCAGCTACTAAGGAAGCTGATGCGGGAGATCACTTGAACCTGGGAGTTAGAGGCTGCTTTGGGCTGTGATTGTGCCACTGCACTCCAACCTGGGAGACAGAATGAAACCCTGACTCAAAAAAAAAAAAAAAAAAAAAAAGAAATAGTCAACTTGAATATGTTAACTTATAGAAATACAGATGAAATGGTCAAATGTCCACTTATAATGTTTAATTAATTAATACATCCATATTTAAAGTTGCTCATAATACGTGCTTAATATTTAGAAAAAGCACCTTTTGCTTTTTCTCTCCTACGTGTTGACTTTTCTCAGGCTCTTTCTGTTGCATCCTCAGCATCAGTGTCTTCAGCAGTGCCACAGGGTGAGTCCCAGTGGGCCCAAGTTCACTCCCCCTGGGTAGTTTGAGATGTTCCCTCTTGTGGATCTGTGCTTGGGGGTCACAAACAGTTCTGCCCCAGGCTACAGACCTCCATTCACATACATCAGGATTGTTGGGCTTTGTTACATGCTCACTGCTCTTCATGCTGTTTATTCATGGTTTCCTCAACTGACCTTATCACTGTCCTTCCAACACATGTGACTTTGAGGTTACAGCAAAGGAAAGACTTGCTGTATTAGATGATCATTTATGTCAACAGTGCACCTGTACTAGTTTCAGCAGTGTCCAGTTATCTTTAGAAACTTCTATTTCTAGGTGAGGGCATTTTGCTGCAGAGGGGTCGCAGGCTAGAGAGAGACGGAAGTGACCCTGAACTGCTTTTCCTGTGGCAATGCCCTGCTATGTCATGAGGCAACCCTGGTCTATTTTCAGAGAGCTCTAGCTGTTAGCATAGCAAAGTCTTTCTTTCTTGCTTTCTTTTTTTTTTCCCTCTGTTGCCCAGGCTTGGAGCGCAGTGGCACAATGACAACTCATCACAGCCTCGATCTCCTAGGCTCAGGTGATTCTTCTGCCTCAGCCTCTTGATTAGCTGGGACTACAGGCATATGCCACCATGGCTGGCTAATTTTTAAAATCTTTTTGTAGAGACGAGATCTCCCTGTGTTGCTAGGATTACAGGCAGGAGCTACTGCACCCAGCTTGGCAAAGTTTTTCTTAGACTTAACCTTAGGTTCCATTTATGCATTATAGAGTGCCACAAACTGGATCTGCTTCTTTCTATGCCAGAAGTTTCTTCAAGTATCTGAAAACTACTTTTGTGACTTCCCTTATCCCAGCTAAAGTGTCCCAGTCCTTTCAGTGACTCTTGGATGAAGCAGGCCCAAGCAACGGGGCATTGCCCCGGTATGTCAGGGTGACAGCTGGGGACAGGGTGGTGTGAGGAGGAGCTTTGCCCTCTCCTAGGAAGTACATCAGCATCCTAGCCACTCCTGGCAAACGTAGTCTGAGTAAAAGCAGTGTGATCGCCGTGCAAGCCGCTGCAGGACAGGCCCCCCACTTCCCTTTTCCAACCAGATTGCTGCCCTGGAAAAGGGGTTCACTGAAAGACTTTGGGGAATCTCTGGGAGTCTAGTTGCCATAAGCAGAGCCAGGCTCAGGGGAGTAGGGGGGACCCCCCCCCCCAGCCTGTGGGGTTGCAGGGTGTCATCACTGCCAGTCTGTGTTCTGTAACACCTGGGTGGACCAGCGGCAGGGCATCCCTCAGCACTGCCTACCACACTCCACCAACAGTCCCTGTGTCCTGTAGAGGGACTTCTCAGGACAGAATGTGATTCAGTTCTCTGAAGTATGAATCTAAGTGTCAGCTCCTGGGCCCATGGCCTATGTTAGAGATGTGCTTTTAGAAGGAGTGGGAAGTAGAAAGCCGATTGGCATTTTGGGGGTCACCCGGAAAATGCTCATGTAGATTGCTTAACCCTTCCCTTTTATAGCTTTTAGACTTTTTCTTAATTGTTTATGATCCCCATATTGTCTGTATCTCTGTATTCATGTTGGGGGAGCAGGAAAAATTCCTTTAGATGAGCACCTATGACCTTCTCAGTAAATGAGACACAGCAGATGCTTATAGATGGTTAAACTACCCACTGAACTGAACTCAGCACTCCCACACTTCTGGTGATAAGCCCGTAATATGTTATCAGTGATGTTATTTGATGTAGTTTTTGTCAGCTCTTCAAACAGTGCATTGTCTTTAGTTTTGTTTCTTTTGGATTTATAGTCTGCAGAATTACTTAATTCCAAACTGCCTCGGTGGCAGGAAACCTGTTGTGATGTCACCAAAGTACCAGAGAAAATCATGAATATGATTGAAGAAATAAAGACTCCAGTCTCTACCCCAGTGTCTGGAACGCCTCAGCCATCACCCATGATTGAGAGAAGCAGCATGGTAGGAACAGTGACCTCATTGAGATGTCAATTGTGTGTTTACTAACTTGATGTGGGCCAAGCTTGCCCAGAGGACCTAGTCTGCCTTTGCTGGTGGAAACACAAGTTCTCCTTTATTCCTTGTAGGTCCGCCTTTTCTTGTCTTTATCCCTTTCCTCTCAGATTTGGAATTAGCTGTGCAAATATTGTGTTTAGCACTATTATCTTTGTTTGGGAAATTCTGTTATTATTGTTTTTAATTGTAGTGATTTCAGCTTTATAAGTTTATTCCCAATGAAGGAAATATAGATGTCTCATGGGGTGGATTAGACACTCTTCTGCTGTTCATCACAGCATAAGGCACTTAAGAAAAAAATAGTCACCAAGGCATTCAAGGAAATGAATTCTCATGTTGTAGTTTGCTGGGCTTTGAACCTGGGCTTTAATCCAGCAAATAGTTAGAACACATGGGCCCACTCTTCCTGCCCATCTAAAATCCACTGAAATAACAGCAAAGATCTGAAAACCCCGTCAGCTACCTACAGATCTGCCATAAGGCATGGAAGAGGGAGAGAAGGGGCATCAGTGGACCCGAAGGAGTCTCTAAAATAGAAAAAGACAGGATCAGTATGTAGAGAATCAGAAGAAAACTTCAGCCCCAGGCATATCATGTTAAGGCTGCTGCATGGACTCAAGAGGTGGGAGAGGACCCGGGCTTCTCTTTATGTAGCTGGTGGGGGGTGCTGGTCAATCTCCTCTCCAGGCAGCAGGGACTTTGTCTACTAGGCAAACAGTGTTTGGACTGAAGAGCTTGGACACCTCTAGAAGTGCATCTCACCTTCCCACATCACCATGGTCTGTGTCATGAGAACAGGCAAAATGCAGACCATTGTATACAGTAAAAAGAATAGGGACTGTCATACAGTTTGAAGGCGATGAACCAGGAATCCCTGGACAGATGAGGAAACCAATGTCATAAAGAGGCACCAAAATAAAAAATTGGAGTGACCAGGGTTGGAGGCCGCAGTCAGTAGGCAGAGGAGAGCGCTTCAGAAAGGGATGAAAGGATATTACATCCACAAGAGCCAGCTGGAGATGTTGCAAATATAAAAGTGGTTTCTTATTTGTAGGTAAAATGATATGGCTAGGATTTGCTTCAAAATAATCTAAGCATAGTTCAGGAAGGCAGATGGAGGTATGCATGAAACAAGACTGATCATGAATTGGTAATTGTCAAAGCTAGGTGTTGAGCATGTAGAGATTTATATGCTATTCTCTCCTGCTTTTGTACATACTTGAAATTTTTCTACAAAGTTTTCTTTTAATTGGATTTCTTCTCCCCCTCCACCCCAAACACTAATAGATGGGCTCATTAGCAGAGTGGAACTGCTTGTAAAATTGAGCAAAGGAACTCTCCCAAAAAACAGTGCAAAAACAGAAAAAGAATTTTAAACCAAACAAAGGATAAAGGCATGGTAGACAAGTTGAGACGTGGGAGATATGGCCAGATGCCTACTCAGCATCACTACCCCAGTGTCTAATAGAGAACTCAAATTCAGCTGTCCAAAACCAAATAACTGGTTTCCTTTGTTCCCAGGCTTCCCCATCCAGTAAATGACAACTTCATTCTTCAGTAGACATAGAATGTCAGCTCCTTCTTACACAGCCTTCCATCAGCATATCCTGTTTGTTGTTAGATTACTACAAAGAAAAGCAAATCCCACTGATTCCAGATTTCTTGATAGCAAACAAGATTTTAGAAATTAATGAAGCTGGGTATGGTGGTTCATGCCTGTAATCCTAGCACTTTGGGAGGCTGAGGCAAGAGGATTGCTTGAGACCCGCTTGGGCAACATGGCAAGTCCTCGTCTCTACAATAAAATAAAATAATATAATAAAATAAAATAAAAAGTCAGACATGGTGGTGCATGCCTGTAGTTCCAGCTACTTGGAAGGCTGAGGTGGAAGGATTGCCTGAGCCCAGCAGATCGAGACTGCAGTGGCCATGGGTATGCCACGGCACTCCAGCCCAGGCACAGTGTGAGACTACTAAAAAAAAAAAAGTTAAGCAGTGCATTCAAAATTCTGTGGAAAAATTATTTTGAATGTAGAATTCCATAGCCAAGTAGCGCTTAAGAGGGAGCCTGAGATCTGAAGAGCCATTGAGTAGTGGTTGCCAGGAGCTGGAGGACAATGAAGAGATTGCGAAAACAAAGATGGGGAAAAAGGAGTGTGGTACTCTTGAAGTAATTCGAGATGGGGGTTGCCCTACAACTAAGAGGATTTGGGGGAGAAGGTGGACTGTAAAGCCTTTGATAAGAAAATAGCCCTGGAAATCCATATAATTCAATTCTCTGTTGTGCTAAGATTAATAAAGAATTTTCTACAGGTTGGGAAAGAGTATGACACCCTTTCAAAATACTCACCAAAGATGCCTCCAGCTCCTTCAGGCAGAGCATATACCAGTCCTTTGATCGATATGTTTAATAACCCAGCAACAGTTACACAGAATCCAGAAAGGATAAATAATTCAACAGGTAAGAGATTTCGTTTGATTTCTTTGAAGATACCTTTTTAAATTTTCAAAAATAATTTGTGAAATAAATAATTAGACAAGCACATTATGAGGTAGAAGTAACAAATTGGTATGGGACATGTGTTCAGCCCTGACTTTGAAGAGTATAGGCTCAAAACAAGTAAAGGTCTAGACCAGAAGACATCGCGATAAGTGACACATTTCTTTGACGTATACTAATTTTATGTACTGACTGATGTTTGTACAGAGTAAACATACTATTGAAAGTTATATTTAAAAATAAATGAGATAAGATGTACATAGCCTTGCAGTGTATTCCATATTTGGTGGCAATTGTAATAAAAATTATGGTTATTAATCTTATCAATAGGCTTAGTTTGAATTCTAATCAGTGTGTTTCTTTTTTTTTTTTTTAACTTTTTTATTTTAATAAAATAGAGACTAGATCTTGCTATGTTGCCTAAGCTGGTTTCAAGTTCCTGGGCTCAAGCAATCCTCTCACCTCAGCTTCCCTAACTGCTAAGATTACAGGTGTAAGCCACCACGCCAGGCCCTAGTCAGCATTTTTCATCATCTCTAACAGAGTACCTCATGTTTTATAGAGACCAAATTCTAACTGTTTAAATTCTTAACTCTGTTCAACTGTGTCTCAACAAATTGGGACCACTTGTTTTTTGCAGATGTTACAGGCTGTCTCACTAGTTAGGTACTGTTCTTCCTACACACAGTCTTTGGCACCCAGGACCCTTGAGACTTGTGCCATGGCCCTGACCTGTCTGTCTTCTGGGTTCCTGTGATGTGAATGTTGTAGGCAGTCAAGCTGTGTGCTGGAGAAAGCCCATAGATCAGAGCATGTGAAGCTCTAGGGCAAAAGAGGAGAGATTTCCAGAATCACAACTAGGATTGCTTAGCAGAGGAAGATGATAGTCTGTAGTCATTTGCCTGTATATGAAATACAAAGTTAAAATATATAATACTGTGTGCAGCCCAGTCATTCAAATGACTCTGGTTCTTGTTGCTAAAAGTGAAATGAAAATTGCTGGTGGTTTCAGCACTATCGAGGTAATTAGACAGTAGCATGTTTCGAAGAGAACAAGGTTTATTTTATATTGTATTTATTAAGAATCTGCAAGAAGAGGCCAGGCGTGGTGACTCACACTTGTAATCCCAGCATTTTGGGAAGTCGAGGCAGGGAGATCGCTTGAGACCAGGAGTGCGAGACACTGCCTCTATTAGATAAATTTATTAGATAAATTAAAAAGAAAAAGAAAAGAATTTGCAAGAATAAAGCAGGGCAACTCCCTCAGGTCCCCTCCCACTGTGGAAGCTTTCCTGTCCTCTCAATAAGTCCTGCTTTCTCAAAAAAAAAGAATAAAGCAGAAAAAATCTTGCATTGTTTTAAATTAAATATGTTAGCGATATTGCTAGCCTAAGCAAAGTTTGAGAAAGAAAATCCAAAAAGAAAAAAATCTCCATTCCACTTTTTTTATGGACTGAAAGCATTAGCCTGTGTTCAAATTGAGACATGAATGGTGCGAGCACTGCCTGCATCTGGTTCCTGACTTGGTTACTTGCCAGCTGTGGGACCTATCTGTGGATAATAGCGACACGTTTCTCTTAGGAGCCTGGTGGACTGGTGGCTGTGAGGCGTTGAGAATGGAGACTGGCACCTAGTGAGGGCTCTGTGAAGAGCTCGTCCTCACCTCACCTTTCCACCTGGGGTGAGGAGCTGAGTAGCTAGGGTGGCAAGAACATTTGCTTTTCGTTTGCACATGTCAACAGTTGGGCTTGAACTGTTGCCTGCTCACAAAGTGATTCAAGTTGAGAGAACAGTTTGGTGTGGGAGCTTTTTGCTCTCTAGTGAGAGCCATCCTGGTTAGTCGGTACAGATAAAGCCAGCAGATGCTGACTTGTACTCTCCATCTAGAAGGGAGTCCTGAGCCACAGGGATCCTCCCCTGCCTGTAAAAGCCCTCAGGCTATGGACTGCCTATCTCCTGCAGTCCCTGTCCCCATCTGGCAGTGATCAAGGCGAGGAAATATGACACGATCAGAGTTTCCTTAGAAGGTGTGCATTGGCAAGGTAGGAGCAATGGTTTTCTGGAGTTTGCTCATTGGAACATGCCAGTCGTTATCCTTCTTTGAAAAGACTTTGCTGCTACACTCACTCTGACAGATACTTCTGAAGATCCCAGTTTACAGCGATCAGTGTCAGTTGCAACTGGACTGAACTTGATGAAAAAGCAGAAAGTAAAGACCATCTTCCCACATACCGCGGGCACCAACAAGACTTTGCTCAGCTTTGCACAGGGAGACATCATCACACTGCTCATCCCCGAGGAGAAGGACGGCTGGCTCTACGGAGAACATGACACCTCCAAGGCGTGAGTCTAGGCGCCGCAGCCCCGCAGGATCCAAATGGCCCGTCACTAGAAGTCTGTCCTTCTAAGCTGCAGATTGTCTTTGTGGATGTGTTAGCATTTTAGCCAAAGTTAAATTTATAGTTCTAGTTTAGTTAACTGGAGTTATTCGATCCCAGGTTATTTTCTGCCTGTGCATATATATGAAGTCACCTCTCTGAAAGTAGGTTTAAGTGGGTTTTTTGCTTTTTAAAAATGTGGCTTTTGATTTCTCAAGGATCATCTGCATGTCAGATATACTTTGTTAAGATTTAACACACAGATAGCTTAAATGCCATCCTCATCATTTCGGCCATGAGTATGTGTACAAGCCTTACTGTAACGAGTTAAGTCAGTTTTCTATGTAGATTATTTAGGTATATTAAATAAAATGAATATAAAAAGTAAAAGGAATCCATATTAAAATTAATGTTATATACAAAATACATTTTGTATGTAAAAAGTACATGTTTAATTTATAAAAAGCCTTAATTTCATTCAGCTCATGCATGGGCATTTATGGTGAAAGTGGACCAGTCTGCTCCTGAGCTATCATCAGAATATTCTTTAATGTATGTATTGTTCATTTGTCTGCTGCTATTACCACAAAAAAATGTCTTTTTTTTTTTCTCATTCTTTACCTGTAGGAGGGGTTGGTTCCCATCATCATATACAAAGTTGCTAGAAGAAAATGCAAAGGAAACCATGACTATGCCCACGCCCAGGTAGTACCCAAACGTGGCTCAGATCTCCCAGCCCCAGAAACCCTTTGACCTAACCCTTCCAGGCACAGCAGATTTATAATCTAGATATATAGCAATCCCTACTATGAAACCGCACATCTTATGGACTGGTCAGAAATAAACATTGCTGCTCACAGTGGTTTCTGTCATGATTTCTGTTGTCCATGGGCCTTACTGACTGTCTGCTTTGAAGACAGACCACCTACTCTCCACTCTCTCTCCTGCCAGGCCTCTGAAACACCCTCGCTGTTCCCCACCACCTACTGGTCACTAAATCTGAGGTCCACATTTTCTGTTATGAACTTTTTCTGGAATGCTCTCTTGCCTTGACTGCTTGACCTGTGCTCTGTCTTCCTTCTGCCTTACCATTGGTTAAACATTGATGATCTTCAGGGATCATTCCTAATCCTTTTCCCCTCTTGGTGCTGGGCCCTCTTATCCACTACCATGACTTGAACTGCACTGATGGGCTTCCCTTAGCACCTGTGTGCTTATACCTCCAAATCCACATTCCAGCCAGATTATAAGAATAGGAGTCATTACCACTCAGAGACTGTCCAAAGTGCTTTACATTGATGAGCTCATTTAATTCTTACGACAACCCTATGAGGTAGGTTCCTCCCTTTAAGAAGTGAGACTAACTTGTGGCACACAGCTAGAAGTGGCAGAACCAAGACCAGAATCAGATCTCTTCTGAGCTTAGATGTGAATTTTTATATGTGTATTCTAATCAGCTGTCCCAACGACATGTCCAAATTGGCCTGGTCATCTTTACCCTAAACTGCCTCATCCTCAGCGTTCTCTGTGTCCAAGAAACACCCAAAACACAGCTGGCTGTCCAGGTGGAATAGCCCCCGGGTCCTCCATCACACTTGCTCAAGATCTTGTGATGCCATCTACGTATCTCTGTCCCTAGCAGAATAGCTAAAATGTCAGTGTGACAAGAAATAAAAACTGAGTATAATTTTTAGTATGTTAAAATTCTGAGTTTTTAAATATATTTTAATCTTGTGTGCTCAGTGCTTGCTTAGGTTTTTGCCATAGTCTTCATTTTCTTACTGATATCCTTAGATGAAATTAATCAAAAGCCAGTCCCTAATTAAACTGTTTTCTTCTAAAGAATTTATTTTTAGGATATGCTTAAAAACCTGTAAAAACATTACATGTATGAGAGAGAGAGAGTGAGTGTGTGTGTGTGTGTGTGTGTGTGTGTGTGTGTGTGTGTGTTGAAATTCCCTCCTCCTTCCCCTTTTTGGTTAGTGATCCACCGTTACTATAGTCATTGGCCATGGGACATTGGGGTTCTAGTGGTGAGACTTATTTAACGTGTATTCGGTCATTTTTGGTTTGGAGCCCTGCGCCGGTGAGAAGCATCAGCACCGTGAACTTGTCTGAAAAGAGCAGCATGGTCATCCCACCACCTGATTACTTGGAGTGCTTGTCTGTGGGAACAGCAGTAGACAAGACAGTTAATGTTGCCAGAAATACATCTACGTTTAAAGCACCAGCGCCCAAACCAGAAACCACATCTCCTGTAAGTAAAGCTGCACTTGAAGTCCTGTGTACTGAACTCAGCATCCCCCACTTGGGAGGTGCTGGCACTTGTTCAGCCTTGCTGGGCCCCAGTAGGAAGGTGGTTTCCCTGGCGGTGGTGGGAGGGGCTTTTCCCCCTTGATCCTCTAGATTACTCTCTTTGTCACACAACTTTTAACCTCCTTGATTTCCGTACTTTTGTTTTTACTTTATCTTGTCAATGGCAGTTTACTCACAGTAAGTACATAGCTTGCTAGATTTTATTAGGCTTTTAATCTCTCCTCGCCTTTGGTCATGGCTACAATTTTTTGTCACCATTTTCTTCAGTTTTCATATTTTTTTTTTGTTTTTTTGAGTTGGAGTCTCACTCTGTCGCCCAGACTAGAGTGCTGTGGCACACTCCCAGCCACTGCAGCCTCGACCTGCTGGGCTCCAGCGATCCTTCCGCCTCAGTCTTCCAAGTAGCCAGAACTACAGGCGTGCGCTACCACGCCTGGCTAATTTTTTGGTTTATTGTAGAGATGAGGTCTTGCCAAGTTGCCCAGGTGGATCTTGAACCCGCAGGCTCAGGCAATCCACTGAGCCCAGCCAGTTTTCATATTTTCTAAAGGGAGGTTTAAGGTTAAAAGGTGGTAACTTCATCTTTCTTTAGAAAGAGTGTCTTGTACCAGGTGCTGCATAAATTCTGTGCTTAAGTTATCTTTAACACTAAATACCCCATGAGAGCGTAGAGGGCCTGGGCTTCCAAGTCACTTCATCCTCCAGCAGCTGCGTGTGGAGTATCTACAGAGTCCAGGCCCTGGCATGAGCTCTAAATAGAGGGATGAGTGAGGTGGCTTTCTGTCCTCTTTGGATCTTACGTCCTAGTGATAGGAATCAATGATAATAGCCATGTAGAGAATTGAAACAAGGTTGGGTGATAATGGGGTGGGGGACAACATGAAGGATGTCACAGTTAGATTGCTGGAATGAGACCTGAGAGGGAAAGAAGCGGAGCTGGGCTATGGGGTTTCCACCACTCCCACTGAGAGCGCCGCCCCTGTGAGTGGTGCACAAGCAGAGTCTCTGAGTTTCATGAAATTGATACTCTAATAAAAATATGGCCTGTGCTTTAGCGTGAGCCTTAAGGTGTTTGGGAATATAGGCCTGCCTCATAATGGGCCACTACAGCATGTGGTGGCTTCCAAGGAATGCAAGCTTTTAAGATCTCATTCAGAACATCTTTGGCTTCTCTTCTTAGATGAGTGCTGAAGTATGCATTGTTTGCACTTTTATCATTCCAGATTGATGACTCCAAATATCTGATTCTAAAAATTTTCCCAAAAAATGACATGTGGCTATTGAAAATAGAGCTTTCCTCTTCTGTCAGCAGGACCGTAGACTCAAAGCCCTAAAAAACTGCTTGAAGGGGCAAAGATATAAGATTCTATTTCACTAAAGACTTTAAAACAGTATTCATTCTATTTGGAAAGTCATATTTGGAAGTGATTTTAAGGCATTTCTAAAAGCATAAAAGTTGTTTTTGCAGAGGAAAATTTTTTACAACTGCATGTCACACAAAAAAATGACCTCCAGCTTTAATGATTGTCCATTAATTTACCAATCTTGTTTCATGTCTACCCCATCCACTCTCAGTTTAATTTAAAGCTAATACCAGACTTGAGATCATTTTAACTACAAATATGCAAAAAGATACGGCTTTTTAAAAATATAACCAGAATACCAGTATCATAGCTTTAAAAACTGACAGTAAACATCACCAAATAGTCAGTTCCAACATCTGATTGTCTCATTTAAAAATTGAGGGTTTTTTGTTTTGTTTTTGTTCTTTCTCTGCCACCCAGGCTGGAATGCAGTGGCACAATCCCAGCTCACTGCAGCCTCAACCTCTAGGGCTCAAGCAATCCTCCCACCTCAACCTGCCTATTAGCTGGGGATTATAGGCACACGCCACTGTGCCTTGTTACTTTTTTTTTTTTTTTTTTTTTTTGCATTGGAGTCTCACTCTGTCACTCAGGCTGGAATGCAGTGGCATGCTGCTCATGGCCACTGCAGCCTCGACCTGCTGGGCTCAGGTGATCCTTCCACTTCAGCTTTCCAAGAAACTGAAACTATAGGCACACACCACTGTGGCTGGCTAATTTTTTGATTTATTGTAGAGACGAGGTCTCGCCAAGTTGCCCAAGCTGGTCTCGAGTCCGTGGGCTCAGCCTCCCAGAGTGCTGGGATTATAGGCTTGAGCCACCATGTCCAGCCTGGCTAATTTTTTTTATTTTTTATTTTTGTAGAGACCAGGTCTCACTGTGTTGCTCAGGCTAGTCTCAAATTCCTGGGCTCAAGTAATTCTCCGGCCTTCCAAAGTGCCAGAAGTACGGACATGAGCCATTGCCCCTGGCCTAAAAACTGTTTGTAGTATAGTTATTGAGTCTCGGTCCATATCAGCTCCCTACATTATAATTGGCTGATAAATGTCATGAGTGTTTTTCTATCTCCCCTTCTGTCCCTTTTTCCTTGCACTCTGTGTGTAGGAGAACCAGTTGTTTGTCCTGGAGCATGTCTCCCAGTCTGAATTTTGCTGAGTAGTTCCACATGATGTCCTTTACTGTGTTCTCCTATCTTTCCTACCTTTCTGGTAAATTAATAGTTCAGGGTCTATGTTGTTATTTTGTTTGTTTTCCTGTTCTGTTGTGTTAGGGCATTTTGCTGCTGGAGTAGGCACATCCGGAGGCCTGGTCATCTCTCTTTGCGATGTTAGCAGCTGTTGATAACTGCCTAGCCCCACTGCTTTATTAAGGTTGTATGAAGTTTTTTTGTTTGTTTGTTTGTTTTGAATCAGTCTCACTCTGTCACCCGGCTGGAGTGCAGTGGCACAGCCACCACAACCTCGATGTGCTGGGCTCAGGTGATCCTTCCACCTCAGCCTTTTAGGTAACTGAGACTACAGGTGTGTGCCACCATGCTCAGCTAATTTTTTTATTTATTGTAGCGGCCAGGTCTCGCCAAGTTGCCCAAGCTGGTCTCAAGCCCTGGGCTCAGGCAATCTCTCTTGACTCGACCTCCCAAAGTGTTGGGATTACAGGCTTGAGCCACCACGCCCGGCAGGTTGTATGCCTTTTAAGGTGCCCAAAAATCATAGTTAGCCCTGGAATTATAAATGAAAACAATGACACTTTGACCAACACAGACAGTAACCAGTTTTAGAAAATGAAAATGTATTATTTTCAGAACATTTACCTTGTAGATATAGCTTGATGAAGAAAGCTTTAGTGCAGTAGTTTTTACTACAAGGAATTGGATAAATTGAGAAATCCTGGTTTTAAGCTTTAATATAATTAATAATGACAAATGATTCCTTAGTTGGCATTTGGTAGTTTAAGTGTGACCTAGCTTTATTTTAAACCTCTATGTTGGCTGAATCCTGACATTCTGTCAGGCTCAGGAGGCTGTATGGAGATGCCAAGATGGCTGGTGACTGACAGGCTGTCAGGTGGGCCTCCCACTTCCCTAGGCAGCAGAGCTTTTACCCTGACGCGGAGGGGCTGTGTTGGGGCCACCGACTGAGGGTGACCCAGTGCTCTGTGGCTTCCACCACCACAGCTGGCCCATGTGGATGCCACTGCCACCCTTTCTGCCTCAGCTCATGCTCTCAGCCATGTGGGCTTCAGCCTCCTCCATGGGAGGCGCTCCTGGCGATCCTGTCCCCTGACTCCGGGCAGAAGTGCACATCCCATCGCCCACTGTTTCCCAGCGCCCATCACACACAGACAGTCTCCACTGCCTTGGTCCCCTATTTCTATCTCACAAGCTAGAAGGCTTTCACTCTTTCATTTTAGCAGCCTTTAATTTTTGGTTTCAGCTGGGTACAGTGGTTCACACCTATAATCCCAGCACTTAGAAGGCCAAGGTAAGAGTATTGTCTGAGCCCAGGAGTTTGAGACCAGTCTACACAACAGGGCGAGACCTCGTCTCTATAATTAATCAAAAAATTAGCCAGGCATGGTGGTGCATACCTGTAGTCCTAGCTATTTGGAGGACTGAGGCAGAAGGATCTCCTGAGCCCAGCAGATTGAGCCTGTGGTAGCACTTAGCATGCCACTTTACTCTACCCTGGGTGACAGAGTGAGACTCTGACTCAAAAATAATAATAATAATTTTTGTTTCATATAATAACATTTAAAACCCCAAACATGTAATGAAAATACCCTTCTTGTGTGAATTCTAGTGATTTCAGTTGTCATTGATTCTCCATGTGTTAGAATAATGAATTAGCGCTGAATGATAAACTATAAAAAGGCATAGTTAGCACTTCAAACAGGTATGGAGTTGATGCTAAAGTGAGGCCATATTTATAACTCATGGCAGCTAATATTCCGGTGGTAGTAGACGACTTTTGTAAACACAATCAAATGGAAAGTGAAGGTGTGTCATGTGGGAGATTTTTGTGAATGAGATGAGACTGTCCTGTTTGCATTCGTCCACCTAGCATTCACTGGCCAGCTTACTGTGGTCCAGACCCTGTGCTGGGCCCTCGGGACATGGGTAAGGGGAAGATCAATCCAGGAGTGGAGTCCAGTGAAAGACATACAGGACTGCAAAACACAGTGTACATGGGGTGAAGAGGATGACAAAGGAGGAGAAGCCTCAGAGGATGAAAGTATCATCTTGGAGGAAAGCATCCCAGCCATGCTCTGAAGGATGCACTTCTGGAAAAACCTAAGGCCTGAGAGCTGTGGTGTCTGGGTACAGCTCAGGGTCAGGGCCGGGGCAGCAGCTGGAGAAGTGGCCGCAGGAGTCTGGGCTGTTTGGTCCTAGCTCCATCCCCCCGGGCAGACCTGCAGGCAGCTTTGAGGCTGTGCAGTCATCTAGTATGAGATGGTGGCTGTCTCCAACCCATGGAGATGGAAGGGGTGACTACAGAGGCAAAATACGGCAGCTCCTGTGACTGACTGATGTAGCTATGTGGGACAATCGCTGTTCTGCCCTCTTGACTCTGAGAACAGTTCTCCTTTATTTTGCTGCTTTACTCGGTTTTATATACTTTGGAATCAGTTTTTAATAATTTCCATAATTTTGAGCTCTAGATCTTTAACATGCCAATATTAAAAAGTAAAACATTCTGGCCGGGTGTGTGGCTCACGCCTGTAATCCCAACACTTTGGGAGGCTGAGGCAAGAGGACTGCCTGAGCCCAGGGGTTTGAGACCAGCCTGGGCAACTTGGCAAGACCTCATCTCTACAATAAATCCAAAAAAATTATCCAGGCATGGTGGCACACACCTGTAGTTCCAGCTACTTGGAAGACCGAGGCAGAAGGAGCACCTGAGCCCATCAGGTCAAGGCTGCGGTGGCTGTGAGCATGCCACTGTACTCCAGCCTGGGTGACAGAGTGAGACTCCAACTCAAAAAAAAAAAAGAAAAACATTCTTCTCAGAAATTAAGTTATACGTTTAAGTACTAGGAAAAATGGAATTGTTTTGGGATTCTGAATAAATAAATAACCAAGGTCCTATAGGTACAACTATATACATTAGAGAGGAAATTTGTTCAGGTTTTCTTTTTGAGTCGGAATCTCACTATCACCCAGGCTGAAGTGCAGTGGCACGCTCACGGCTACCACAGCCTCGACCTGCAGGTGATCCTTCCACCTCAGCCTTCCAAGTAGCTGGAACCACAGGCACACGCCACCACGCCCAGCTAATTTTTTGATTTATTGTAGAGGCAAGGTCTCGCCATGTTGTTCAGGCTGGTCTCAAACCCCTGAGCTCAGGCAATTCTCTCGCTTCCTGTTCAGGTTTTTTAAAGCACTTGCCGTTTGAGAAACCTCCTTACTTTGATTTAAATAGATTAACATGGGGAAAAAAAGTTGTCTTTCATTGGGAGTATTTATATGTGTTATGATTTCATTATATTAAGCATGGAAAGAAATGGATTTCTGGTAAAAATGTTGCCTAAGGCTCTAATACAAAATAATCAAATTGATAAATTGTTTCACTCTTAAGACAAAAATAAGGATGAGCTCTTGAATTCACATCATTTATTAGGCAACCCCATGCCACTTTTAAGTAAACACGTGTAAGTTTTAACATGCAGTCAGCCCTCTGTATCTATAGGTTCCACATCTGTGAATTTAACCAACCACAGATGGAAAATACAGAAGTGTGGAAGGCTAATGATACAGTTTCGCAACTAGTCGCACGGCACTTACATTGTGTTGGGCATCAGGAAGAACCTGAGGATGACGAGAGTACACGGGGGATGTGTTGTAGGTTACAGCAGATCCTAAGCCATTTTCTATCAGAGACATGAGTGTTCCAGGATTTTGTGCCCTCCAGGGGTCCTGGATCCAGTCTCCTGAGGATTTGCATTTTCACCCAAATGTTGCCATCTTCTGGATGCATTAAACATGCTGACATAAGGCTTCCTTTTTAAATTCATCTGGCAGTCCCAGCTATAGGTTGTAGTTAAAGAGCCAAGTTCAGGTCAGGATCCCTTGTAAAAACTAAATATGTAATAATTACTCCCTTATTTAAAATACTTTCAAAATAACACTTTTTCTGCTTATAAAAATAACCCAGGAACTTTTTTTGGTAGAAATTTTGGAAAACAGAAAAGTATTTTTAAAAGAATTTTGATTAAAAATTTACCTCCAGGATAACTACTGTTAACATTTCATTATCTTTCCTTTGAGATGTGAAAGTCTGCCTTTAGATATACAGATGGATATTTTAACCTCCCACCTCATCCTACCCTACAGTGTGGAAGCATCACGTGTTCTCGGGACACGTTAAATACATTTATATGAGCTAGGCAAGCCCCTGCTTACTGCTGCCGTCCATTGAGGGGTGGGGCCGGTGAGGGGGTGGGACTCCAGCCAGTAGTGCCCTCACGCCCTTTCTGAGTGTGGCCTGTACTCAGTCATCTGGAGAGGCAGATGGATTTGGGGGCACTGGGAAATGGAGAGAAGGGGAAAGCACAGCAAAATGACGGCATTTCGAAGGCCCACTGAAAAATTCCACTCTCAAATCTCAAGGAGCAGCCATCAGTGTCTCCACAAGGGCACACTCCTTCCGGGTAAGACACACACTGGCCATCTGTGTGCTGTTGAAGATTCCATGCAAACTGCAGGTGGGACGCAGCTCTGTCCCCAACATCATCCTCTGCTGACACTGTTCCTTCTGTTAGCCTCCTACATCTCATGAGTTCTAGGAACACAGCTGGGATATGTAGGCAGGTGTGCAGGAGAATCAGGCCACTCCAGGGAGAGTAACTCAGGAGCAAGCAAACTGCCGTCTTACGGGGCACCTGGCTGTGGCAGCCTCTTGCCATAGCAGCAAGAAGCCTGTCTGTCGGGAGCGGGGAGAACAAGAAGTGCTTTCATCAGTGAAACTGGGAAATTCATGGACAGACAGAAATTTTCCAGAACCGCCCTGCCTAGACCAGCAGCCACTGAACACATGGGAAAGTGGACACTTGAAGAGCAGAAAGTACAATGAAGGAATCGTATTTTTAATTTTAATTGCTTTCCATTTAAATAGGCACATATGGCTAGCAGCTACCATATAGGTTAGTCAAGTATAGATCACATAAACAGAACAGTGTCCCATCAGACACCTGATCCATAATGTGATGGTTAGAGGGAACTCTGGCACCCTTAAGGGCTGGAGACACAGTCCTGGGATGTGTATCTCAGAGTTCTTACACTCAACTGGATTAATTTCTCCTTCCTTAACTAAAATGTTTGAACCAGCTGATGGTGTCGGGGAAAATGTTATTTCTCAGGTCAAATGCTGGGATCCATGAGAGCTGGCAAAGCATTGTCACATTTTTAAAAGATTTGTATGTGTAGATTTATATGCAGCATCTTTCAGTTACATGTAGTTTTTCTAAACGCTGCAGCACTGAGGCTCAGGTGTGCTGGGAGCCATCCTTCATAGCACAGAGTACCCTGAGCCCACTTACCTGGAGTCTCCAGGGCTGTACCGTGACAGGAAGAACTTCTACCCAGGGGGCTTGCCACAGGTCATGTGTCTCTACCTTAGCTGCAACGGAGGAAGTCTTGGTTCCTTCCTAACCTCTAACGTAAGCCCTCATTTCAAATTGCATGTCTGCCATGACCCTGAGCCCCACATGCATCTTTGTTTACATCACAACGTGGGCTCCTTGGCTTCCAGGAAGATCCCAGTGATTCACAGCAGTCGTCTTCTCCCTGCTTAGGCCTCACGTCCCCGTTTACAGAATAGAGGGGTTGGGCTAGAGCAGAGAGTGACCTGGGAGACGAGCTGGCCCACAGACAAGGCCCGGAGTGAGGTTCACACGGAAGACAGGGCTCAGGTGGGGCTGCTTCCCTCCTTGGTGACTGACCTCCAGCTGGACATTCTCTTCCGCCCAGAAGTCCAGGGAGGGCAGGCATCAAGGCCACCCGGGGCATCTCATCACTCCACCCTGCCTTCTGCAGTGAGTGCTCCTAGGTGGCGTTCCCAGAGGACCCCATGTCACCCTAACTGGCCATGGGGTCCCTTGCTCATGAGTGCCTGCCGCCTGGGGAACATACTGTGCTTGGTGATCGAGCTAACCGGTACCCTCTTTCCTGGATCAAGTCGTCCCCCCAGGGCGCCCATCTGTGTGCTAGACGCCCGTAAGAGTCTGTACAGGAAGGGGGAGAGGATTGACACCTGGTGAAAGGAGCCAGCAAATGTCCAAAGTGTTTGAGATTTGGGGGTTCTCGGGGGGGGGGGGATCACAAAGGATGTACCTTCCCCCCACCTCTGTTCCTGCTTGGCCATAGTCAGGGACTTACTTGCTAGTTGTCTGCCATCACCCCTGTCATCTTACAGGCAGCCCATTCCACTCTCATGGTAGCCTGCCTGGCCCCTTGGGTGCCTGCTTGGTGGCCTTGAGATGGTCTCCTCCTGTCTTATTAGGTACAGAGAAGAATGTGCACAGGCTGTGCCTGCTGGGCCTTGGGTGCCCAGGGCAGTGCAGGCCTCTGGCCTGGAGATGAGGGAGGGAGTGGAGAGGAGGGCAGATCTGGGGACACTGGTCAGTTGTGACCACGGCAGTGGGCTAAGTGAGAGATCTGTGGTTGAGACAGGCAGGGACACTAAGAGAATGTCACAGAGGTCCTTTGAAGTCACTGGATGAAAGATAGCATAAGTGCAGGGTCACAGCATGTGTTGGTCTAGAAGTCAAAGGGCGTGGGAGAGGGATGCTGCCCTTGCGTGGGGAAGGAGCACTGAGGTTTCAGATCCCTGAGGAACATGCAGGTGTTAAATTAGGGGAATCTGTCCGAACAGGTCCTGCACTTATTTTAAGTAAACATTAAAGAATGTCACATACAGAAAAGTGCATGAATTTTCACAAAGTGACTCCAAATTACCAGCAGCAGATCAAGAAACAAAATGTTCCCAGCCCCCAAGATTCCCCATACAGCCCACCCCAGTGACCATCCCTGCTCTAAGGCTGAACTCCAGAGTCCTGGCACTGGGCTGAGATGGCCCAGTGGACAGTTGTTGCTGTAGTGTCCCGCTGCATGGACAGGAGCTATTTCTTGTTCTCCTGCTGAGGGTGTTTGGGTGTTTACAGTTTGGGCTGTCACGGCTCAGAAGCGCTCTGGCGGCATCTTGGTGCCACAGCTGTGTGCCCTGTCTTTTCTTACAGAGAGCAGAATTGCTGGGCCCCTGGCCTGCATGGGCACCCAAGGTTTGCCACCTGAGTAGCTTCAGGCTGTCTCTTTCCCCTCGGCAGGAGTTGGTGCTGCTTTTCCCTGTTCTTTTCATTTTAAAATCCCGTCAGGACCCAGGAGCTCTGAACAGGCTCCAGGTTTGCTTGTGGTGGCCAGGACGCCCAGGTAGAGAATATCACTGGCTTTCAGTTCAGGATGTATTTTCTATCAACTTAAGGCTACATGTGGGAGGCAGTCAGTGTTTTGGCCCAAGGAAAAGCAGAGAAAGTTAGTTTCCAGAGAGAAGGGAAGGCAGAGTGCTGAGGGGAATTTGCCGCCGTGTGAAGTGCCCTCAGGCCCCGCTGTCCTTCCACCTGACCCTGGGCCACAGGAGGGCTTTCTACTTGGGGCTACAGCTTCTGGCTTTCTGCTCTAGGCAGTCCACTACTAATGGCTAACTCCCTGAGCACATGCAACAAGCATCCTGGCATATTTTTAAATAAATCAAAAGTTAGCCCTTAATCACACATGATGAAAGTGACACCAGAAAGGACTGATTCTGAGGCCTGCTGAGGAAGCTCAGCATGCCCTGTAGGAAGAAACCACTTTTGCAGCACTTTTGCGAAGTGGGGCAGTGGCTTTGTGCCTCAGTGATGAAAAGTAGATGCTGAATCGCCCTGCGCTGCCCAGGGGATCTGGGGAGGGTGGGACAGGCTTGAGGTCACAGCTCCGGGGCCCCCAGCCCAGAGTCTGTACACCCCCGAGATGCAGTAGGGGCCATCCTTCAGGAGTCTGGTAACGACCTGCACCCTCAGGCTGGCACAGGGAATACGAGCTCATCTAAGCAAGTGTTCAGAAGTCTGCATGTGCCCCTACCTACCAGGAGCCCTGGGAGGCTTTCTGGGATGTCAGGACACTGTGGTGTGGCAGGCAGGTTGGTCAGACAGTGTTACACTGCCCTCTTCTGGGCAGCCACCTGACTCAGGTCCACGTGCTCTGGCTGTGATTTCTTAGAACAGCAGGAATGATTTGTAAAGCCTGCAAGCCTTTTGGAACAAAGGAAGGGAGGGACACACATCTGGCCCCTGACCAGCACTGAGTGGCAGCGTGCTGGAAGGAGGTGGTCCCGTGAGCTCTGGGGGCCACCTTCTGTACATCCCTGGGAGCTGGAGGCCCCGGCAGGGCAGCTGAGGGCTAGGGCAGTTCCTGAATGCAGATGTCATTTCCACTTTGGTTCCATGTTCTCTTTTCCTCGCTCTTTGAGCTTCCTGAAAGAACCCTGGCTCTAGCAGCCAGCACCAATCCCCCAAACTAGCAAGATTTTACTTACCGTTTTTTCATGCCAGTCATTCGGAAGTCAGCTCCCAAAAAGCAAACCAGTCACCACCACTGTGCACTTGAAGGTCAAGTGAGAGGTTCCATTTGGTGTACATGTTTTCTTCTGTAACATAGCGTAGCTGCTCAGATTTTGTGAAATCTGAGTTACCATGTTTAGGAGGCAGGTTTATTTATGCATGAGCTCTTGATATCATGTGCTGACCGCAGGTGGTGCCACGCTCCGTTCCAGGCTCTGACACTTGGGAAGGACCCTCACTGCCCTCTAGCAGGTTTTCTGGTCTTGCCCTTATTCTTTCAAGTGAATTTGGGCAGTCTCAAATGAATCGAGGTGCCAGGGCACTTTTAAACATGCATGGCTTTAAACCGTCCTCTTTGTCTTTCTCAGAGTGATGCCAATGGGACTGCAAAGCCACCTTTCCTCAGGTAGGTGTCACTTCCTGAATGAAGCTCTTCAGCACATGGTGTTGCTTTTCCCTGTTGAATGAGTGACCTGTAGCGTCCCCCGAAGGGCCTTTTGTGTCCAGCCCAGGAGGCCCATCCCGAGAAAAGCCTTGGGCCTGCAGCTACCTGCTCCCATCACCGCCCACCTTTAGCCTGTCCTGGGCATTAAGGCCCGGAGGGCCAGCCCATCCCAGAACGGCCCTCATATGACCCCCATATAGGACTGGAGCAGAGTGGGTCCTTGTGTCCAAAACGTTTAAATTTTGGATTGTTCTATAGTAGGTGGCGTGGAGGGAATCCCCGCAGAGCAAAACGTTCACATTCAGCAAACGTGGTTGGATCTGAACACAGTGGGGAGGTGGTGAGCGGTGCTGTCTCAGAGCAAGAACAGTGGTTATCAGCGCTTTTAAAATCAAATTTCTGTCTTGGAGCAGTGTTTCTGCAGAGATCTTTTTTTCTCCCTACAGCGGAGAAAACCCTTTTGCTACTGTGAAACTCCGACCGACAGTGACAAATGATCGATCAGCACCAGTCATTCGATGAGAAGACAGCCTGGTTCCTCTCACACGAAGTTCTCACTTGCACAGTGATAGGTTACACCGTTTGATAAGTGCTGTGACTGCTGTACAGCTTCACCAGAAGGTGCCTGATTTTACATGTATCCTGCTCCAGCAAATCATCGCATTTTCTCAATTTAACGTAGTTGGGTTTACACATTTCTGTCTTCAAGATAAATAATAGTTTAGTGAGCGACTCATTTAAAATATGTTCTTCCTATTCTGTTCAAAAAACAGTCCATTTGGTTCCAGTCTTTATCCTTTCTTTTTTCTATGAATTTTTTTCTGAATAAAAGCCAGGGATAGTCTGTGCTTTTGTGACTGGCTTTCTGCACCTGAATGCAAATGAGACTGCAGTTTTATTTTATAAAGCATGTGTCTTAAGTAGCATTATGATGTTATCTAAAGAAGATATTGTATATGTTGCATCTCAGCATGCAAACCACAATTTTAAGCAATATAAATTATGAAAATATAAAAATAATTTTAACTTAAAAATTTTCAACTTTTGTTTAATCAAATGTAAACCTGCCTGAGATGAAGAGCCCCATCCCTGCTCCGATTTCGACAGAGCTATAGAGTGCTGAGACATTTTGCTTACCCTTATCACAGCCATATTTAGCACTTTTAAAATAACCTCTAAGAGCTACTGAACTTGGTAGTCGGGAGTCACTGACAGAACTTGCTGCAGCCCATCCAGGACAGAGGCCAGGTACATTGGAAACAGGCATCTGAGGGCCTTGTGTTGAGGCCCTAAGTGCTTTCACTAAGCTAGTTGACCGAAGCTGCATCCATCACTAATTGACCTGGAAACTTCTTGGGGTCCCAGTCTGTCTGTGTTTGAATCAGGTACTGACCCACAAAAGGTTGCATCTAAAACCAGTGTGCCTCCTGCTGGTTGGAGGGGGAGGGTTTTTCAGCCTAGCAGCCATCACTCTCTCAGGTCTGGGCCTCCGGCCCTGACATCAGGCATCTGCACTGGCAACCCTGAGCCTGTGGCTGGAATTTCTCTGGCTGCCTGTAAGTTGGACCTATTTTGACACACAGGGTCATGGTGAAAATTCACAGCCAGGCCATTCACTGTGTTGGGGGTATTAGAGCTGTTGTTTATCGTGGTTCCTTTGGTCTCTCCAGAAATAAACCATTTTCCTGTAAGCTTGGAATTGGTCAAGGTCAAATGCAGGTAGACCACTGTACGTGGGTGACGCTTCAGACTCCTTCTAGCTGTGTCAAGCAATGTCACGTCTGCCTCTTCTGGGAGGACAAACCAGGCATTCCCCATGAAGGGTTGCTGGTGCAGGACTATGTTAACACCCCCCACACCACCACGAGGCCTGGCCCCACAGAAGGTGCTGCAGCCAGGAGAGCGCTCACTCGGCTGGAACTCTGGCCCACTGCGCCTCTCGCTTCAGTGGAGTCACAGCAGGGCTACAGAAGCCTGTCCTGGGAGCAGTCAGGAGGGAACAAAGTGTGGGTTCTGAAAAGTGTGTTACGAGGGCGCCCTGGCCGTTAGTGCTCAGTGTGGCGTTGCTCCAGGGTGGAATAGGACCTAGGGTCCGTAGATGTGATCCGCAGGCCCCCTTTGCTCCCCCAGCCCCAGCTTCCACCTCACGGACGGGAACCGCCGGGCTCACTACCTGCTCACACAGGAGGGGAAGACTGGCCCTGTCTTTGGCACCGAGGTGCATGCTGTGTAAATGCCAAGTATTATGTTTAATTGTAATAATAAAGGAGAACTGGAAAACAAGCCTATTTCCTTGAGCTGTGCATCACAACACAATCACAACACGAGATGACTGTGATGGGGTGTTGAGGCTGGCTGTGGGTACGTTCCTCCAGTCTTCACTGTGCGCTGGGATCTTCCATAACAGAACCTTACCGAAGTGGCTGTTGCAAACACCAAGTAAGCAGAACCAGGTCAACAATGGCATGAATCTCATTTATTGAAAACATTATTTCTCACCTTTCTCAAATTGGAGACTGCAAAAAAATAAAAGCAGTGCTTTATTGAGTTGTCACTGACCATGGGGCAGCAGTGCCACCTCTCCTACCCACCTCGCTTTACAAAACAGTCCTGAAGCATAATCAAATAAAACTATTGTACACGACATTTACATTAGAAAAGAGCTGGATGTAGGAAAGCCAGGCGTGTTGTTCCCTTTAGGCAAAGGTTGCTCCACAGTTGGGGCATCTTCGCTTCCTCAAGGCGAAACAGCAGATGAACCCGAAGGGAAAAAAGATGATGGCCAAGAAGATGCCCAGGAAGGTGAAGCAGTCCTCCAGCACCCCGACTCTGGGAAGAGAGAGGAGGGCTGGGAAGTCCCTTGCGCACAAGAACCACCAGTGGCTCACAAATGACACAGGGACACCTGGTGAGTGACAGTGACTGAAGAGACAGTCCCACCTTTCCCAGCCTAGAGAGCCCCAAGAAAGTCCTGCGGGTGCCCATTCATGGAGGGGTTGGCCAATTGCTGCTATGTAATCGCTGCATATAAAATTCAAAGAAAAGGGGGAAAAAGAAAACAGTTGAAAATGTCTTCTTCAGTTAACACAGAAAAGCAAGCTCATCCAGCTGCCACAAGCTGCCACATGTTTGCTCTTACTAAAGGAGCACTGAGCAGCAAATGCCAGGTTTCTGTTAAAAGTCTTGCATCCCAGGCTGGGCATGGTGGCTCACGCCTGTAACCCCAGCACTTTGGGAGGTGGAGGCAAGAGGATTGCCCGAGTCCAGGGGCTCGAAACCAGCCCAGGCAACTTGGCGAGACCTCATCTCTACAATAAATCAAAAAATTAGCCAGGCGTGGTGGCGCCTGTCTGTAGTTCCAGCTATTCAGAAGGCTGAGGAGGATGGCCTCGGCCCAAAAGGTTGAGACTGGAACAGCTGTGAGCATGCCACTGCACTTCAGCTTGCGCGAGAGAGTGAGACCCCCCAACTCAAAAAAAGACCCCCCAAAACCAATTTTAGAGTTGTCTTTTCAGCGTTGCAAACTTTTAAACTTTTTTCTATCCCCTAGAGAAAAAGTGCCCCCCAAAAGGTGCATTCCCTAGGCACCCTTTATCCCTGGATAAGCCCTACAGAAAAGGGGGGTTCTCGGAGAGTCTGGGGAAACTGTTTTCTCCCCACTCCTGGAGAGCCCTACATACATTCATGAAGTGCTCTGAGAACCCTATACTGTAAGGCCTGGGATTTTGCTCGCTTCCTGTTGTTTCTTTGGTAGTGGGGTAGTGGTGGTAAAGGACGGGCATCTTGAAGGCCACGTAATCTGGAGAAATGTCACTCAAGGTGTCCTCACCAGAAAGTAAAGTTTACCTTGAACGCGCGTAATACAGAATATTCCTGGGGGACGGCACCCAAATTCTGTGCCAGTGAGCACAGGTTCAGTGACCCGAAGTCACCACTAGACTCGGTCATTTTCAGAGGCCCCAAAAGTGGAAAGCCAGGAGCCATGTGCTCAGCTCAGCAACTGAGGCTGCTTCTATAAGGTCCTGGGCACAGCTGAACTTAAAATAAGAGCCACACTGGCCAGTTCAGCCCAAGTGAGAACACTTCGCGCCACCAGACAGACTCCAGCGAGCTCCTCCCCAGGCCTCAGGTGCCCAGCGCCCTCACCCAACCAGTACTGACACAAGGAGGAGGAGGGAAGCCTCTCCAGGGGGTGACACGTGAGCTGCTCCTGAAGGGGGTGGGGGTTCAAGGAGCCGACGGGTGAAGAGCAGAACTGGACACAACCTACAGGCAAGGACAGGCGCGGATGCCCCGGACCTGCTGTGAATAGGGAGCATGAACTACCTGTGTGCTAAGGGAAGAAATGTCACAATGACCACCAGAGGACTCCGTCTGCAATGCTGCTGGCCGTCCTTTATGCCCACCATGGCTTGGCCACAGCTTGCCAAAGCTGCAGCTGTGGGGACCCCGTCTTGTGAGGACTGCTACTGCCCACACCCCACTGGTCCAGGCAGCAGGAAGCCCAGAGCCGCTGGCCCTCCTTCCCAGAAGTGGGACTAGTACCTGCTCCTCGCTATTCTGGGAATCATGGAAAAACAAACTAGGAAATTCTGAAGTCTGCTTTCTACTTAAAGTCTAGCCCAAGGCCCGCCTACCCCCCTCCAGCCGACTCAGCTGTGTTTCCCAAGGCACGTCCCGGGACGCTGGTCCCAGACAAGCCCTGCAAAAAAGAAGGGGGACTCTCTGGTCAGACAGTTTGGGGAAACTTTTCTCCTCTTCCCTGTAGAGTCCCTACATACATTAGCTCGTGAAAGGCTCTGAGAGGTCCTGCCATACTGTCTCTGTATGAGCTGATGGGCTAGACCGGGACACACCAGGAAGTCCTGCTCAAGGGGAGGCTTACTAGGGGCCCAAGTCTGTGTCAGCAACGTTGCCATTTCTTGTGTGGACTTTTACAAAACTGCCCCCTACCTAAGCACTGAGGTCACCAGGCCACCACACTTGCTCAGTCCCGCCTACGGCTGCCCCTGCCAGTCCAGACCAGGCAGGATGCCTCCACCCAGCCGTGCCGAGCACACAACACACCATGCCCAGGAGTCAGGAGGCAGAGGCCCCAGCTGCAAAGGCCCCTGAGACCATACTGCCCAAGTGGGGAGTCTCAGGCCAAGCCACCAGCCATGTCCCTATGTACAGATGGCCACCACAGGCTGTCCTGGGCTGAGAGCCTCCCGAGCAGCTGGAGGGAGTCCAGTTACCCTAGACCACTCAAGGGAGCTATGGACTTCATCTCCTGGCCTCTGCACAATGTTCTGCCAACAGCTGAAACCCCAAGAAACACGCTGGTTTGCATGTTCTGGTTAGAAAATGTCCCATGAAAAAGCGGAGGGTGAGACTGAACCAGCTGAGAAATCTGCCAAGGAAGAAGCCTACCCTCTGATGAGTCCCCAGGGTTCCTTGCTCAGCTCCAGATGGCCCAGTGCCCACCCAGGCTGCTGTCTTGGGATCAGAGCTGCTGAGGTCAGGCTGGGAGCTGGGCCTGACTGCTCGAAGGCTCAGGAGGAGGCCGGGTCAGGTCAGATGCCCTGGAGAGGTGCAGTGGACACTGGAGAAGCCCTGCAGCGGAGCCAGGTGCAGTGGGGCCAGGGTGGGGGGCCCTGGGATGGCCTGTCCACATGTCCCATCTGCAGGATGCTGCTGTCCATAGGGGTCAAGCAGCCTCCTCCTGTTAATACCACGGAAGCACAGGAAGGGTGGTCACTCTCACTGGGTTCTCTGGGCATGCGGCCAGGGCACTCCCACCTGAGCACTATGATTTCCAGCAGAGCCAGCCTAGCCTAAAGATGAGGCCGAGGGCCTGGGGCCCACAGCTCATCTCACCCTGGTGCTGCCATGAGAACCCACAAAGCCAACAGCACGCACTGGGCGGAATCAGCTGGGCTGGCCCTCAGCCCCCAGGACACTCACACCCTCGCTCTTCAAACCCATGGTGCTTCTGTCCAAACCCGGAGTATGGGCCTGAGCAGCCTGTGCCACCTCAGCTGAGCCCCTCAGTCACGAGGACTGGCTTGACACCTTCCCCGGGGAAGCTTTCCCTTCGCCCCACAACTGTCACCCCACTTACAGAAAGGGTCTGGGCCACCAGAGCTCTGGCAAGATGTTTCCCTTCAGTGGTACCTGCGAGCTGGGAGGATCCACTCACCCCACAAGGCTCAGGCAACAAGAGGCTGTGACCCCAGACCCCTCCTCCCATGAGAACACACACTTGAACCTGAGTATTTTAAACAGGCTTCAAAAGGCCCCAGGGAGGGAGAAGAGATCTGCCCCTCGGCTCCGGATTCAGAAAGCCTCAGGCTGAGCGTGGTTCAGCCCAAGGGCCACATGCTTGCCCCCCAAGATTCCACAGCCCTTACCCACAATTCCAAAACCCAAAAAGCTCCAAAAGCAGAACTTCCTGTCAGTTTGTAGCAAACTCACGTGGCAGCAACATGTGACCTGAACTGATGTGTGGCTATTTATAGTCTTAATTTATCCTACTTAATGTGAATATTCATGTCTTGTTATAAAAATATTAATGCTTTAAATACAATACTGCCCCAGACCTCAAATGGAGTGTTGGCGTAATTTGGTTTTTTAAAGCCCACGATCTTCTGAACAGAGAATCAGTTTGGTCTCTCAGCCAATCTTGATTCTCGACAAAACCTCGCAAGCAGCAAAACAGCCCTGTCCCAAGTGCCTGCCGTAGGAGGGGGACCCCAGCCTGGAGGAGCAGCCGCTGCCTCCCCACCGGCCTGTCCCAGCAGCCTCGCGTTCTCTTCCCCTCCAAACCCAGAAGAGTTTCAGTTCTACCAACTGGCTCCAAATCCAAACCCAGGGGTCCTTCTTTCTGTCCCTCCAGCGCTGGCTGGGAGTCCTTCCCCATTCTTGCACCACAGGCTGTGTGGGGGAGGGGTTGGGGAGGGATCTCGGACACTGGCGAAATTAGGGAACTGACTAACTCTGAAACCGCTCCTTTAACTCCTGACTCTAGCCTTGTAGTGAAAGTGGCCACTAATCCTGGGGACATCGGCCAGCGATGGGCCCTGGGACCTTGGCGGCCGCAGGACTCTCACCTCACCCGGGAAAGCAGGCTAAGAGAGGAGCAAGCTCTGAGCTGCCTGAGGCCAGGGCCCCAGCCAGGAGGGACGCCCTCACGTGACCTCATGCCCTAAAGGACCTGAAGCCCAGGGTCATGTCCAAGGCCACACAGCTGGGAGCAGAGTGGCTGGGATCTGAATGCAGAGGGGCTCCCCGATCATGGGCACTGCTGCTCTGTGGGGGAGGACCCCGTCCCACAGGCCCCAGCACTCCCTCCAAGACAGCCCCCTCCAGGACGATCAGCGCCACGTGGGCTGGCCCCAGGGCAACGGCAGCCCCCTAAGCCCAGGGTGGCCTCAAGGCACAACCCAGTCCCAGAAGCAACCTCCAGACCACCCTCACTGCAAGGACAAGCCTCTCCAGGAAGAGGGAAAACAGATGTCCTCTGAGGGCTGCGGGCCTGAAGCCAAGCTCCGGGTAGGGACATGACAGCCCAGAGCAGCCCCAACCAGCCTCTGGTGGTCTCTGAGTCTCCCTGCAGAAGGCCCCACGTGGCGGGGGCGGCTCACCGGGACCTCTAAGTGCAGTCCTCAACAAACCTGACAGGCGGGACGGCCGGAGGCTTCTCCAGAAGAAAGGTCAGGGCGGGCGCCAGGTGGTCCTCTCCCTCATCCCACCCAACCCCTGCAGGTGCTACCCCTGGCTGCAGCTGGGGGCCGAGCCTAGGTCAGAAACTAGAGAGGCCACTGAGGCAGCACAGGACTGCCCAGGCCATCTGGGTCCCCAGGTGTGGCCCTGAGCCCCCAGGTCTATGGCCCTGCCCAGCAAGCAGCCTGGGGCCTGGGACCCAGCCCATCTGCCTGCTGCACCTCACCCTGGCCAGGACCGTGTCAGAACAGGAGAGCCCACAGGGCCAGGGACGTGGGCAGGGCCCATCCTGGCCAACTCACCTACTTCCCCAACAAGGGGAGCTCTGGCTTC